>RJWH01003646.1:0-141441 GCA_004363575.1 Solenodon paradoxus
TAAAAATGAGACCACTTTAAGACACAGCAATCTCACTTCAAGGTATTTATCCAAAAGAACTGAAATCAGAATCTTAAAGGGATATTTGCACTATTGTGATTATTGTATCATTATTCACAGTAGTCCCTATGTGAAAGCCACTTAACATTCATCAACAGATGAATAGATATATAAAATGTGGTATACACATAGAATCAAGTAATATTGAACCTCAAAAATGAAGAAAATTCTACAATATGTGACATTACATGCTGAAAAAAATATGACAGTCACAGAAAGACAAATATTACATGATTCTACTTTAAGAGGTATCTAAATAGAAAATTCATAGAATTAGAGTGATGACTGGGGGCTGTTAGGAGAAAGGAATGAGGAATAATTAATACTGATCATTAAGCTTTAGTCATCATGAATTATATCTGAAGATGTGCTATACAATATTGTACCAAATGATACACTTAAAATTGCTTAGAGAGTAGGTACATATATATATATATATATATAATGAGAGAGAGTATGCGTATATATATGTGTATATATATACACATATGTGTCCTTAACTGACATAATTTGTGAAAGTGGGTATGGTTTCTGGTGTGTTTATACGTTTAGATCTAAGTAAAGTTATTCATCAGTTTTCCTTTGTTTTTTACAGGTTTTGATGAAAATCTCTTGAAATGTCTGAATGTCTTTTCCTAGGACCATTATTTTTTCTTTGATTTCTGAAGGTAACGCACAATTCTGATCATCCATGTTTATTTGTAGGGACAGAAAACGAGATAATAGTTAGACATAGGGTTTGTTTAGCATATAGTCTTGAAAAAAATTGTAAATGAAAACTGAAGTTCCTGATTTGGAATTACATTTTGATTTATGCTACTAATCTAAAGGTGGAGTCAGATAAACAAAATATTTAAGTAAGTTTAATAGAAGTGACCTTGAATATCTTTTTCAAAAAATTACATGATAGCCCATGTTATCCACTTCACAAACATTTCAACAATGCAAAGTATCATCCCATTGACTAGTTAGGGGAAATCATGATTGTAAGAAATAGGAAAGAAATCAGGTATGTACAACATACAATTTAAGTCTCTGATTTATTCTGCCAGAGAGTCAAAGAATAAATCAATAAAAAGTCAAGATCAAATATAAATTATCACAATTCTGCCGTCCATTTTATAATCAATGCCTTTAATCTTGGTAAGTGGAGAAATCTCATGTTCTAATGAATTAAGGGTTGTTTGTGAATGCTGTTAAGTCATAGTGGAGACATAAATGGGCCTTCCTTTGTTTAAACCATATTGGATGGTTTAACCACCATGTTGGAGCTACTAAGAACTACTTCCAAGAAAGTAAAAATCATATAGCGTCTGAACTTGAAATTCTTCATCCATGTTGGTATCATATCTGCTTCTTGAAGTCACAACGATCATAACATTGAGCTACTATGTTGAATGAAGATGTCCTAAAAAGACTTAGAAAAGTTGATATTTCCAAAGTGCTTTGTATTGAAGTGTTTGTGACTCAGCTATGACATTAAGGAAATCTCATTGTTTTTGTTCCTTCATCTGTAAAATGAGGAGATAATTAACTGACCTGAAAAACAGTTTAGGGGAATTAATTAATTAATTAAGGTGACGGAAAAAGGAAGAATTGTCCAGAAGTTAAATTTAGCAGTGAAAATGGTACATTAACAATGATCCATAACCAGTTCGACTGATGTATGCTATATGCAGAAAGAACTGTTATAAAGTTTGGTTTGTTATTTCCTTAATCACTAGAACATAATACAGTGTTTGGTGATATTTTAGATTGCATTGCTGTCTGAGATCTTGTTGAGAGAAAGATAGAAAGAAACATAATGTTTTCTTTCTATGTCCCAAGCAGATTGGCTCTGCAAGCTTCAAACTGTGAATACTCACAGACACATATGCATATGCCTATCCAGTGACAGCATAGAGTCTGGCAAGAACAATTGCTCAGAAATTACTACTTCCTTCTCTTGATCACAAAAGCAGTACTTTCTCTTTGACAGAACTATCCCCCCAAAAATCACACTTGCCCTAATTGGTGTGGCCCCTTTTATCATACAACTCCAGAAGCAGTTTTCATTTTTAAAACATTAGAAAAATTTACCAGTCATTTCCTGCAATCACCTTTTATATATGAAGAAACTGCAGTGCAGAGAAAATAAGTGGATACATAAATCAGTTAGCAGTGTCATCACTATGTTATCAGCTACATGCCACTAGAGAAGGAATAATCAAATAATACACACAGAGACAAAGAAATGGAAAGTCAAGTCTGTGGTAGGTGCTAAAAGAAATTATGTGTGCTATGGGAAATATGTAACAGGCATAACCAACATGATCTTTGGAGTCAGAGAGGGCTTATTGGAGGAAATGATATTTGAGATCAGAAGGGTGCTAAGGTGTTAGCTTGAAAATATTGAAGATGATGTGGAAGAGTGATTCAGTCAATGGAATATCCATAAAATTCTTCTTGTAGGCATATATGTACAGGCAACACACACAAACATGCACCCCAAGGCAATGTCACTGGAGCAGAAAAATTGCAGGGATTGGTGCAAAGATGATATTGCAGATACGGACTTGAAAGAACCCAAACAATGCTTGGGGGTTATATTAAGAACATTTCATTTTATTCTAGAGCAATGAAGTCACTGAAATGTTTTAAGTATAGGAACTGGGATGGGGTAGACATATGACAGACATGGTTTCTGTTTCTAAAAGGTCGATGTTGCAAAAGTGTGGATAATAGGTAGAAATTGGGTAGAGTGTAGACCAGGAGGTCATTGCAGTAGTCCAGACAAGAAATGGTATTGGCTTGGACAAAAGATGATGGAAATGGAGATGCTGGAAAGAAAATGGACTTGACATATAAAAAGGGGAGGAGTAAGATGAATAAAGTTTGAGGACTGGTAAAATATGGAAACAAATAAAGGTGATGACAAGTTTGGCTCTACAAACATTTAAAACTTTTTTGCCCACTTTCTACTATGTGTAAGCTGCTGTGGTGGGTCTCCAGCTTCCAACTGCTATTTTCAAAGTACCTGACCAAAGTGTAGTTTTGCACTTGCTTATGAGGAATGACCAAATGTGAGAGGGTGGTTTAACAAGCTTCTTGGCATGAATATCTGTAAATACCAGATGGAAAGCTGCATTCTACTTCAACACAGGTTTCCAGAATCTTAGACGAAATACTCTGAATAGAAAATTTAATTCTGTGCAGAAATTGTGAAGACAAGAAACAGATGCCAACACTTTTTAAAGCAGCTAGACTACTTCAAATAGTGTCTAGACATAAACTTTTAAAATGATCTAGTAAGGTAAGACACTACTTTGGAAGCTTTGTTACTGATGGAGGTGGAATAAAACAGAAATGAATATCTCACTTGTCTACCTGAGTTTGTATTTGTGACAGCAATTTGCGACAAGTGGAAGCTTTTTGTGAATCTCTAATTGCACAAACTCTCAGTCCTTACATTGTGATAATTAAGAACTTGTTATGTTCAGTTACAAGGTAAAGGAGATATCAAAATTATTGAGCAAAGGAAGCCTGAGCAATCTTTTCAGTTTTTATATATTTATTTATCAGGAGATAATCTTTGCTTTCCCTGTTGTGAGATAGTCTATGAGATTCTCCAATTTTCCTAACAGCTTTTAAGAACACCTTTTTGTGATGGCCTTACTTATGACTGCGTTGAAATTGGAATGTAGGTGAAAAAGCAGCCAAATGGCACACCCTCTCCTTGCCACATTTTGATAGCTTGTCTAAATTTTCCTATCTCATTTTTGCCAAATTATTGTGTTCTTGTCCTACATTCCAACATTTTTTTTTATCAAAATGCTACTGTCAAGCATATATTAAGTGCTGGATTTATGACTATACTGATATTTTAATTATATAAAATAAAACAATGAAAAGTTCTTGTCATGCAGCTTTAAATAGAAACCTGCAACTATACACATCCTTTTTTAATCAGGAAAGCATATCCTGATGATCGACTATTCTCCCCTTTCAACCGGTTTAAAGAGCTTTGGTGAAAGTTATTTTATTTAGATTATTCTTTATGTGATCTAACACACTTTATGAACAAAAACTGTATTTCTTACCAGTTCTTCTTAAAATGCTGGACTTCTTATTGAAATATATAAATATATATGGGAGTTTGCTCCCATATTGTTTGTGGAATATCTATATTGCTATACTTTGGGGCCATTTGTTAAAATTTTGCACTTACTTTTTGTTTTTGTTTTCATCTACCAATTCTAAGGAAACGGAATGGGGCCATCTTACTGAGTCATTATAATATGTCTAATTAGATCTTAGAAACAGGCATTAAGAAGCTCAAACAAAATAATTAAACAAACAGACTAATAGAACTTTGGTGTCAGATTACTTAATTAGAATCAGTTATATGAATATCAGAGTCAAAGATAAAGCATCCATCTTTCCATTCTTCTATTACTGTTAGAGATCAGATCCTGAAATAAGGCCATCTCTTCTTAAGTGGTCAGAAATGCTTTTATTGCTTATATATTATATGTTAAGCACAAATCCAGTGTGCTATGAAATGCAGCTCTATGTCCTAAATGAATCTATGTGAAAAATTCACTGAACTGATTAGCTATTTGGATATTTTTGAAACCTGAGCAGAAAGAAGACAGGAATGAGGCACAAAAAATTCTCTGTATCCTGCTGCACTCTGTTAGGTTAGCATGGCTGTGATTATGATTCCTATATACTAAAATCATTTGGAAAAGTTGAACTTAGAAAAGGAACAACTAAAAGTATGCAATTTTTAAATTCAATTCAGGTAACATTTATTCACGACAAAATATAGGTTTTGGATGTACATATTCAATTTTCATCCAATGTGTAACATACCCAACACCAAGTATCTAGTAGTCGTCCACCACTGTATGACATGTCCTTGGGTGGATTTCTATGCTGCATAAACTTGAGTTCACTGAAGCTTTCAATAAATCTATGCTAGAAATCCATTTTACTAAAGCATGTCTCCCTTCATATTAGCGGGTTACTCAGAGTTTGCTAAATTCTGCACTTCAGTGTGAGTAGGGGAGCATTCATTTGTTGTGATACGCACTCATTTTCAAATAAAGAATGGATGAATATTTTTGAGGTGTCCTATGCATGCCCCATGAACCTTAAATGCAGTCTCTGTGTAACCTTGATAGAGTAACGTGTACCGCAATAACCTTTCATTGTAATTTATGTCTTTAATAATCTTAAGAGAAGTACTTCGTTTTGTTGTTATTATTATCTTAATTTTTTTAAATGTAAGTTGGTTTTGTGATCTTGCAACTGAACAAATGTTTAAAGGTTTCCCATTTTAAGAATATACTACCACACTTCTTTTTATCCCCTGTTCCCAGGAAAATCACACACATGGAGCTTATTGAATATACCAGAAGACTGTGTTAAATGACCTTTTCCAGGCTTTGGATACAAAATTCAGATGATTGTCAATCACTTGAAAACTACCACCCATAGTACAGTAATTGAAATAATAAAATATCTTCACTACATTATTTTAAAATGTTGAGGTCGTTTTCATTTAAAAATGCAAAAATAGATACTGTTACACAGATAACAAAATTAAAGTCCCAGTTCTCTTTTATATACAAAGCAATATATTCCATTGTTCTTTCATAAACATTTTATTACTCAAAATATTTTCCTTGAAATGCAGTTACCATGTTCTTGATTGAACCTAATGAGAATTATAACTCGTAAATCATAAAAAGAAGCTGCATAAATGCATGTAGTATAGAGCTGATGAAAAGATTAAGACATTTTGTAAAATTTATAAACAATTTAAAAAGTAACGCATGGCTTTCAAACTGATAGCATACCTTACTGATGCAAAGCTCTTGTCTCCATTTGGTACCAGAAGATATGTATGAATGGTAATTAAGTCAAGAAACCACTAATTTGGAGTGCACTTTTATATAAATCATCAAATCTGAATGATTCATCTGATACTTTATTGATGCAGCTATTTGATAAGATCTAATTAGAAGAATTTGTACAGAGGGTTGGTAGCTATTGATGCAGCTGCTTCTACTGAATCTCATCAATGTAATATAATAGGAACAATCAAAATTTCTGAGTGATTCTTCTCACCATCATGGTTGACTCAGATCATACCTGGAGTAATTAACCTTGATGACTTCTACTCAACCAGGTATACATGTAGTTGTGATATACTTCTTGAAAGATTAACTTGGTTACTACTCCAACAATATTCTGTCTTCCTTCTATTTATGAGGTTTAGACTTTAGCGAATGTGTGATATAAGCAGACAGGGCATCAGGGGATCGTGTAGTCACAGTGTGGCCTAAAGATACTACTAAGTCTCCATTGATGGTTTATTTATTCCCTTCTGAAAAAAACAACCTGACTCCGGTGATCGAGCTGTGGTCAGCATCAGAGCAGAATCATGAGTGCAGATTCAGGAATTGCGGTGCAGAGAAAAGTGAGATCGATGTAGGATGCACACATGTTGAGGTGGGAATCCCAATGCTATATGATCTGTAGGGCAAGAGTAAAAATCAAGTAACAGTCATGCTATTTCATTTGCTGTTTTTGTGCTTAAGATGCACACTGGTGCAGAAATAGGTGACATAATAATAATAATTGTACAGAAAATGAATTGCTATCTTCTGGTTTCCTTCAATTACACACAGACTGTAGTTTCCTATTAGCTCAAATTCTAGGTCCTCCATGAAGTCCTCTCAAAATAATCTAATCTTTCAATTGAATTATTGTAATCCCACAATCTATACCACTCACTTTGCATTTTTCTTATATTCACTTGTATAACTTTCTATCTCACATTAATGTATTTTAATTGTCTACTGAGACTTTTAATTCCTGAATGTATTGATTTCATCTTATACTTATTTTGTGTATTTCACAGTGAACAAAACAGTGATGTATACATATTAGGCATTCTTGGTTTATGTTCATGGTTCCAACATGTAATGTATTAAGCATTTGTGCCAAATTTCCTTTTTATATCAAATATAATTCTAACAAGTGTTTGAAAATTAGGTAGGATGTGTTTAGAAGATCTCCACTGTGTATTTCTAGCTTCTACCATCATTTCATCAAGTCATACAAGGTGCATATGTGGGTAGCTGACGTCTCATTTTAAATTAGAAAGAGGGTGAGCATAAACATAAGTCCATGTATATCCTAATCATTTTCATATTTACCATAACTGATGTCTCTTTTAAGAACAAGGTGCAAGCTCAAAAAATGAGAAGAACTGAATAGTCATCTATCTGAGAAAGACACATATGTGGTCTATAAAACATGAAAAAAAATGTTCTATGTATCAGTCACCCTCAGAGAAATGCAAATAAAAACCACAATGAGATACCACCTCACACCAGTGAGAATGGTATGTCAAGGAGACTAGAAAATTAAGGTTGGAGAGAATATGGGGAAAAGGAACACTACTACTCTGTTGGTGGGAATGTAAATTACTGTAACCTTTATAGTAAACAATATGAAGTTTTCTCACAAAAATAAAGATGAATCTACATTTCAACCCTGTAATCCCACTTCTAGGCACATACTCAGAAACACAAAAACACTAATCAGAAAAGATATATGCACCCCAATATTAAATTTAAATACTCTTATTCTATACAATCTTCAACTAGGGCTTATTAGTTGAAATTTCAAGTTAAAGGGGAATCAATATTAATTTAAACAAATCATGATGAATTTTATTTATTAAGTAGGTGAGTTTATTATTTCAACTCATTATATTCATGTGGTAGCTTTCTTTGATCACTGTGAGAATTAGTTCTTTAGGGAAGGATGACTAGGTAAGGATCATAGTTCTAGTTGTCTCATATTCTTTTTTCCCTTTTCTGTATATGGATTTTTATATGTGCTTCCTATGTGTGTTACAAGGCATTTTGGACTCTGAAATGTAGTCAATATCGTATTCTGTTTGCAGTCTTATTATGTTATTATATATTATGTTATTAACTTTTTCTATAAATCTCCATGAAAGTATTCTTCCTATTTCCTGCACTCTTATCCCACCATGTCACTGATTGTCCCACCCAGCAATCAGCACTATGCAGTGTTTTTCTCTTCCATGGCCATCTGCTGCTTTGGTTTGGGCTAAGCTTCTAAGTGCCTCCTTTCTTGATATGCTCTTATTGAGCTTCCCCTATCTCTCTATATTTGCCACCCTCATTTCCTCCTACCAGTGTACCTGATAAATGCCACGTGTAATAAGAGCAGTTCTGTTTATATGGTTTATTCTTGAATTATTCTGCATTGTTTTTGTGGAGAAAGGACTGGATATCTTATTTATAACCATTGGGATGATGATAGCTCAGATAGAATTCCCACATACATATATACATACAAACACCACACGCACTTGCATACACACACACACAAAATTTATGACACTGTATGATATCCTCATGCTTTAAAACATTCTCAACCTGAAGAAATATCACCTCACTGATTTTTAAATTTTGACTTGAAATTGCTTCTTACATGTGGGTGAAGTGTGCATTTTATGTGATATTGAGTATATAAATAAAAGTTAAGAAAAGATTAAAATAAAGAATTTAAATAAAAGTATTTATGATTTTTAAATCTAATCAGAATAAATATCACCTCATAAATCGGAATGATCAATAACAGCTCAAGCATTTAAGAATGTGAATGAAAAAAGTTTTTAAAATATGTACTAGATTTCTTAAAATTAGAAATATGAAAGAAACATAAAAATACAAATTTTCTATTACTTTTTCAAAATAGTGCTTCTGGTTTGCAAGAATTAATCATTCTTGTCATCCTATTTCAATGCTCTGATATCCAAGTGTTATTGAATTTGACAGGCTCTCATTTAGATGCATGTATAAATTTTGGTACATAATGTTATGTGGTATAAAGTTATTATAAACTATCTCTCTCCATAATGCCAAACTGGACACTTCATTGGGAAATCAATTGATATGACACTTTTAGTGTAAGTAAAAACGGTATTCATAATAATGCCTCACATATTTATAAATAACATTTTATTCTCTCTAAGATCTCATAAACAATCTCTCCTATGCTTCTAAAAAATCTTATGAGGAAGTAGAGTAGGTGATAGTATTAAAAAAATCAATAATAAGAAAACATTGTATCCAAAGATTTTATAGCTAGATTTAGACAAAGCATTTAAATCTAATGTTTTCTGACTGGTAACCTAGTAGTCATCTTTATATAGTCAGAACATTGTCTTAGAGTACAGAGGGATTTTGTTATATAACATTATTCTATTAATGTATTAGATAAGGATACCAATAGTTGCTGAAGAAAATGGGAAATCAGATGAAGCTAGGGAATGGAGCTGATATGTTAAACTGCAAAATTAGGAAACTAAGAGGTCAATTTTTTCCCTAGGGGAAAAATGAAAACTTTGCTTGGGTTCCTAAAACAGAGCAAACTATACCTTACCATATAAAATTAAAAAGGAATAGAAATACATGCACAAACATACGCACCCTAAATTCAGATGTATGAGTTTTAGTGGCATGTAAGTTCAGTATAAACAACAAAAGAATGCAGGTGGTCAGAAAAACCTAACCCAACATGACATAATAATTCATCTGCAGAATGAAACTTTAGAATGAGCAATGTCATGTGTTCATTCTGCTCTGGCTTGATCACACATGGAAAACTTCTTCAATTATAGATTCTATTCTTGAATGAAAGTCTAGTCTTCAAAGTGTGTTGAGAAAACAATGTTTTGAACTGAAAACAGCTTTAAAAACGTATTGTATTAAGAGCAGTTCAAAGAACCAGAAAGTTCTTCACATATTTATAAGGATGTGATATGTAAGAGGTATTACATTTTTTGTAATAACACTGTTTTGATCAGTGGATATAATCAAGTTTATTGGGGGTGAAACTACATAAAGACAGATTACAATCCACTTAAGGTAGTATTTTCTGAAGATCAAAGGCTTTCAATAATAGAATGAGCTACAACTTGGAGTGTTCGCGCAGAGGTAGAATAATCACTCAGCAGGATTGTACAAAGAATGCAAACCATGTATTTGTGTGTTGGACTAGGAAAACTGATTCCTTTAAGATGTATGAATCTTTTAGAAAATGATTCTAAAGGATTCTAGAATCAAATAATTATTCTAAAAGATTTGGCATATTATTTTCAGAATGTGTCAAATTCTGTGCCAGTGAAGTTCCAGTGAATGACTTACGCATAAATATATCTGCCAGTTCTTTGAAATCATGAAAATATTTACTTACAGATTGTCTTTGGGATTTGATGACAATTTCTTTTACTGTGCAAAGGCTTTGTAGTTTGATATAGACCTTTGTTCATTTTGGCTTCTGTTTTCCTTGACATTGGAATCGATTTCCCAAAGACATCACTTAGACTATTTAGGAGTATATGACCTATGCTTTCTTCTGTGTATTTTATAGTTTCAGGTCTTACATCTAAGTCTTCAAGTGATTTTGTGTATGATAGTAGATAGTGGTCTAGTTTCATTCTTTTCCATGTGATTGCCCAGTTTCCCCAAGCCCATTTATTAAAGAGACTTTCCTTAATCCACTCTTGGCTTCTTCGTGGTAAATTGCACGTATGGTTTTCTTTCTAGACTCTCAATTCTGTTCCATTGATCTCTGTGTCTGACTTTATTCCAATTAAATGCTTATTTGATTACTATTGCGTTATAGTATAGCTTGAAGGCAGAGACCACGATGCTTAAATATTCTTTTTCTCAGGACATTTTTTGTTATTCAAGGTCTATTGTAGTTCCAAATAAGTTTCAAGCTTTTTTTGTTCTATTTTTCTGAAAAATTTCATTGGAATTTTCGTGAGGATTCCATTGAATCCTTTTCAGAAAAAGGAATGCCATTAAAATATATAAAGAATTCTAAGATTAAAAAACAGAAAAACAAAGAAGACAATTAAAAAATGGACAGAATATCTGAATAGATTATTCTCTGAAGAAGACTAACAGATCACCAACAAACACAAGAAAATATCTTCTGAACCTCTTTCTGTCACAGAAATGCAAAACAAAACAACAATAAGCTATCACAGCACACCTGTGACAATGATTATCATCCAAAAGACTGGAAACAAATGTTGACAAGGATGCAGAGAAAAGGGGACACATATAAAATTGATGGGAGTGTAAATTGGTGCAGCTGTTACGGAAAACAGCATGGAGATTTCTTAAAAAATGAAAATTCCATATGATTTCATTATTCTAATTGTGGGTATTTACCTAAAAAATGAAAAACATTAATCACAGAGATATATGTAACCTTGAAGTTTATTGCAGTATTATTTGCAATAGCCAAGAGCAGGTAACAACCTAAATGGCCATAGACTGATGAGTGAGTGAAAAAGACATGATATATATATATATGTATATTTGTGCATACAGATACATGCATATATGCATATATATACACAGTGGGATATTATTTAGCTATTAAAATAATTGAAGTTCTACCATTTGAAAATACATGACTGGACCTAGAGGGAATTAAGCTAATGAGATAAATCAAAAGGAGTAAGACAAGCATCGTATGATTTCACTCATATGCAGTGTATGGAGAAATAAGAAAAACAGATGAACCAAATCAATCAAACAAACAAACAAAAAAAACTTTTAGTCTACAGAATCATATTAGTGGTTACCAGAGGGAAGGACAAAGGTTGCAAAATTGAGTAAAATGGACAAATTTTATGGTAAAGAATAGAAATGGACTATTGGTGGCAATATATTTTATTAGTGTATTGCAGAGAATTTTGTTTATACAGTCCATAGCCCAGGAAATATTTTAAGTAATACACAAAGAATTGATGTATTATAACTTTAGAAGCTTATTTTCTTAATAAATATGAAAGTGGACTAACATTTCAACACATACATCTATCTGAGGTCTCTCTCCCTGGTTTATAATAAGTTTGCTTTGATCTGACTAGGAGCTGGGAGAGTTAAGCTAATGAATTCAATTTTGTTTATTGTTTTTTAGCTTTAATAATACATTTTCTCCCAGGGTCATTGCTAGTTATCAACACAAAAAAACAAAAGGAAAGTTTGAATAGAGCTAGATAATATTTCATATTTACTTTCTTCATTACATATTCTTACATGCCTTTCAAAAAAAACAATAGGAAAATAAAGAATTTCTTTATTTTAATGAATTTTCAAAAATCCATTGGAATAAGCCACTATTTAGCTATTATCTGGTTTTTAAAAAGCTTTTTAAATATTTCATTTTGACACTGTAATTACTTAATTTGAATCAAGGTCATTGAATTTTCTATAGATTTGTGATTAAAGATGGTATAAGTTTCAGTAATGGTATCTCTTATACTTCATTTATGTTCGGTCAAAGTTATGCCCTCCTGGAAGATAAGATCACTGACTATACTTTAGATGAAAGAAGTAGCCTAAGTATATTTTGTAGTAGCAGATATGTATTTTATATCAAACTGACTATATCATATAATATCTAAATGCCTTGAATATAGACTTAAAAATTGCATGGGTATTTGTTTTCACTAGCTTTCAATATTCAGTTTTACTATAGTTTCATCAGTATTTACTTGGTGAGAAATTATACATAGAATTTCAGGGAACTTATATAGGCTGAACAGACAATTTCTGTGCTTTCAGATTAGCTTAACAAAATTATTTTAATTACAACAAATGAACATTTTAAAGCAATTTGGTAAGACTAAGTCCTGTTCCACTGTTAGAGATAACTCTTTTTGCCTCTTACACGTCTCCAGATACAAATTATTTGATATAGTATATATTACATAAAAATCTGCAAATTTGACATGGTTTAATGATTAAGTCAGCTGCCTCCAGTCCGCACAAGCCAAATACAAACTAAGCACCTGGTTCGTGTCCTGAGTGGGACTGGGGGGCTTACAAATTAAATAAACAACTGAATAAAAATAAAGGAATGCTTCCCTCTTCCTATGTGCCTGCCTGCACATTTCATTTTAAAAATTCTCAAGTCTGTGCTTCTTACTTCTAAACTTTTGTCTTTTTCTCGTACTGAATGCACGCCATTGTATGTCAGTTATGGCTCAACATCACCTATCTTCTCGTTCTGAAATCTGTGTGAGGGTACTGCCTGGTGGCCTAGCGGTCTAGTACACCTGGGAACTGTCCCACACGCATCCTAAGGTCCTGTGTTCAAGACCCAGGATGCAGGGGAACAACCACTATGAACAAATAAAAATAAAATAAAGTGCTTCTCTTAAAAAAATGAAGAAAAAAAAAACTGTGCTAAATGAGACTTCCTGGGCAGTTTTGTAGCAGACTATAAATGGGTTGAATCTTAGTATTTCTTGTTCTAAAATGAAAATACATAGTTTTGTAATCTGGCAAATACAAAAACTACAATAAAACACAGCTAGAATGCAATTATGTCAAGCTATTTTGATATTTTTACTGAGGCAACTAAGTTACAATATATACGTTTAGGTGTGCAGGTTAACTATTCATCACATATAACAGACTACACACAGCACCACATTTCTAATAGTACTCCAATACTGTCTATTGGACTACCACTACCCTTTGCTCCCACCTGCTATTCACCTTCCCTTTTAATAGTCTCAGTTCTATTGTCAGTGTGCAGGTGTTAAATTTTATGTTCTATCTGTTCATCATTTGCTTTCTTTCCTTATATTCCACATATGAATGATATCATCCAATATTTGTCTTTCTCTTTCTGATTTTTTCATGCAGCATAATCCCCTCTAGTTAATTCCATGTTGTCACAAATGACAGGATTTCATCTTTTTATATAAGCTATTCTTATATTTATTTATATAAGCTATTCTTATTAATATGTGACAATGTAGTATTCAAATGCAAGTACAGTTTTAAATGTAATTATATATGAGATATGATTAGGAATACAGAGATTTATCAAGAACCATTTAGATGATCTAAGCAATGTGTATTTCTGGTCGGTCTTGTCTCCTTGCAACAATATTAATATTGTAAGAAGAGATTTTATAGTTCGTGATACTTCCTTAAGCTTGTCCAGTTTTCCCATTTGCTGATATTTCTGCTTCATCTGTTATTTTTGATAGATGTTTAATTAAAGTATAGATATACAACGAGAAAAGCATGCAAATTCTAAGTATATGCTTGATGGACTATCACTAAGTGAGTATAGCCAACAATATTAAAAAATGGAACATTATGAGGATTTCAAAAACACCCTCTTTGCCACCTCTCAAGAAATTTCCAATCTCCATTTTCTAGAGGAAGCCACTATTCAGGCTATTATTACCTTGGTTTAAGTTTTTTCTGTTTTTGAACTGTGTAGAAACTGTGTAGAAATGAACTAAGTATTCCTTAAACTTTGTCCAGATTCCATCATTCAGCATTATAGTTCTTAGATTCATTCATGGTGCTGCACTTAACAGTAATTTGTTCATTTTCATTGTTACGTAACATTCCATCTTATGGATGTGCCATAACTTATACATCCTGCTATAGATGAATTATTGGATGTTCTTTCCAATTTTGACGTTTCTGAATGTTATGATGATCATAGGCAGAATTATATAGGATTTGGTGAAGTTTAAGTTTCAGGACCCCTCATTTACAAAGTCTTCTGTGAGGTCTTTGCATTGTTATCATTTTAGAGTATTCTGCATAAGAAATAAAACCACATTCTATGCAATATTTCTATGAAAAACATTTCTGGTCAGATATTTAAAGATGTTACAGAAGAAAGAGAAAGTTATAGTCTACTGTAAATTAAAGTTGTCCTTTAATTCACATAATTCCCTAATTCTAATGAGTCTGATATATCAGTTTTTCTTCAATGGTAAGTACTTTCTACATCCCATTAAAGAAATAATTATCTGCATCAAAATCATGAGCACATCCTTCTGCTATCATCTCTAAATTTTATTTTCTACCATTTATATCTACAATTATTATTTATGTATTTATTTTTTGTAAATTGCGTCAAGAAGAGGTCAGTTTACAAGTTATTCTTCTTTATAACTTTTATATCTCTTGCTAATTTATTCCAAGATGTTAGGTAATTTTAATTATGATTGTAAGTAGTATATTTTACAAAGCTTATTTCAGGAATATTTGTAGATTCCAACTATTTTCTGTAGAGTGGCTCTGGTACTGGCAACCTTGTTGCATTCATTGTTTAGTCTAACCGTATTACTGAGATTCAGGTGGATCGTATATATAAAAAGCAATGAGAATGACAACAAATTTCTTCCTTTGAGTGCTTAAAATTTTGTTTAATTTTCTTATACAATTGTAATGATCAGGAAGTACAGTATCATGGGAAATATTGTCTTGACTCCAATCCAGAGTTAAGTATGTCAGTAATTGGACATCTGTATGATATTTTTTTTGGATATATTTTTGTATTTGCAATTTATCAGGTTAGTTATGTTCCTGTGTATTCACAGTTTACCTGATGCCAAGGTTAAGCTAGTCTTCTAAAATCAGTTAGAAATTTTTCTCTCATTTTTGTCAGGCTGGTTGATAAAAGTTTGGTGTTAGTTCTTCATTAAAAGTTTCAGAGAGATGTCAGCATGATGGTGAGCTAAGAAGCTTTTAGATCCTTTTGCCATGGAAACTTAAAAAAAAACTATTAGAGAATGACTAAAATAAGATTGTACACATGCTGGGAACCAGTCAGAATTCTACAGTAACCAACCAAGTACTCAATTAAGTAAAGCCACATTCAAAATAGTAGGAAATATTGAGACCCTTTTACTCACCCAATCTCAAACATCTCTTTGGTATAATGTGTCATGTTTAGTAAAAAGGAAAAAAAACCCAATTTTCAGTTTTCTCCTTTCAGTTAGTAATGAGTAGAACAGAACTTATTTATAACATCTAGTCTTTGTGTGGGCTATCTAAGGGATTGGTCTCTATTTCAAATATTCAGAGTTCAGATGCAAAAAGTTGGCCTAATTGAGATATCAGGTTAGCAAATAGAGCAGAAGGCAGTGGTGGACATCATGGAGTGTAGAAACTGCAGGGAAACTGAAAATTTGTAGATATATAGCATAAAACGTTGTGGGTAAAGAAAGTGAATATGACATGTATATTCCCAAAAAGAATCTAGGGTGAAACTTGCGGAAATTAAGTCATTTAAAGGCATGTCTACAGAGACAATTGAAAACACACACACATACATACACGCACACATGCACACAGAAATACACACTCCTAAGGCATGCATGACAACAAAAAGCATAGGGGAAATGGCACTCCCTTCCCTCTTCCCTGACCCCCCTAGGGCCCCCAGGACCCAGCTATATGACCTGTTAGACCCAATTTGGAGTCTTAGGGAAGAGGACTGGCCCAGTTAATGCCAGCAGATTCAGGCTCCCACAGGCCCAACTGAACACAGCAGCAATACTATCTCACCAGTCTACACACTCCTCCCCACCCAGAAGCCATATGTGCTTAACACATGCATACACACGTGAAAAATCACACTAAATGTCTACAAGGGACAAAAAAATTGAACTTGAGTATCATTTGCTGACAGGAAAAGAAAAAGCAATTCACTAAGAAGGTACTACGAAAAGAAATACCTGAAATCTCAGAAAACAATGGAAACACAGGAAGACATCCCATCAGAAATCAATTTGGAAGACATAGATGACTGTTTCTCCTTAACAGATGAGGAATTCAAAGTTGCAGTCATAAAAAAATCAAATAAAAGCAAACTCAGGAAAACAGTTCAGAGAACTATAAGAGAACTCAGCAAGACAAGTCAATGAACACAAAAATACAACTAAGGAACTCAAAGTAGAAGTTGAAGATCTGCAAAAGAAACTAACAGATCTACAAGGTAAAGAATGTGACAAATGAGATCAAGAACAGTAAAGAAAGCTGCAAAGTAAGAATTGAACAAGTGGATAAAAGAATTACTTGGAGGGCAGAAATGCAGAAAGAAGCCCACTGAAAGAAGAGATGGATATAAAATTAAAAAAAACAACAACGCTCCAAGCACAATTCAACAAAATTAGGAAAGGCAACATAGCAATAATGCAATCCCAGGAGTTGAAGCAATAAAGAAGGAAGCAGAGAACATAGTCAAAGAAATAATGGCTGAAAATTTCCCAAACCTGGGAAAGGAAATGAATATACAAGTAAACAGAAATCAACAGAACGCCCTGTACCTAAAATGAAAAAGACCTAAAACACACACTATTGTGAAACTAACAAAAATTCAAGACAAAGAATAGTTTTAAAGGTGGCAAGGGGAAAAAAAAGCAAGCGACCTGTAAAGGTATTTCCATCAGGCTAGCAACACACTTCTTAACAGAAACCCTACAGGGCATGAGAGAATGGAATGATGTTTTCAGAATATTCCAAGATAAAAGTTGTCAGCCAGGAAAACTATATTCTGCAAAACTCTCAAATACAAGGGGTAATAGAATCTAAAGGAATTTGTTGCCACAAGATCTACCCTACAAGAAATGATAAATGAAGCTCTTCTGTCAGAAGTTGAAAGTTGGAGGTCTACAAAAAGTAAAACAAAGAAAAACGTGTACAAAGCCAAGAAAACGAAAAACAAAATGGCAGTATCAGGTCTTCAAATTTCAATAATCACTCTGAATGTAGATGAACTGAACTCACCAGTTAACAGACACAGAGAGGCTAGCTGGATTAAGAAACAAAACCCAACTCTATGCTATTTGCAAGAGACTCATGTAAGATTCAAAGACAAAATAAAGACAAAAAGGGAAAGATGGGTATTATATATGATAAAAGTATCAATGCAACAAGGAGGCATAATACTCATTATTTGGGAACTTCACTACATTAGCAAGGGGTTTAATATCCAAAATAACAAGTGAGATTATACCAAACTAAAAACCTCTACACAGCAAAAGAAATGACCATCAAAATAAGGAGACCCTACTGAATGAGAGAAGATATTTGCACATCATAATTGTGACAAAGGAACTCATTAAATTCAATACAAAGAAAACTAACCATGCAATTAAAATAGGCAGAAGATGTTAATAAACACTTCTCTAAAGAGGACATTTATATGACCAACAAGCACATGAAAAGATGGAGAGGAAGCAGTAGAATTGTGTATTTAAAGTGCAGAAACATAAAAACTGCCATGAGAATTCTGTATCTTGCAAAACCATGCTTCAAAAACGAGGGAAAATATATATTCTTAAACAAAAGCTGAAGTGCTTTAATTAAAAGTGGACTGGCTCTCAAGGAATTGCTAAAGCGAGTCCTTCAGGCTAACGTGATAAGACATATATATATATATATATATATATATGTACATGTATATATATGCATACATATACTCAAAAACATATGAAAATATGAAGTTCTCCATTGCAAGTAAATGGATGGACAAATTAAAAAACTATTATTAGCATTCTGACTTTTATTCATAACTTCTTGCTTTTATAGGATTTCAAATACAAACACAAAATAATCATAAGTCTGTTTAAAGACTGTTAACATATGAAGATGTATTTGTGGGTAAAGCTATAAAGCAGTAAGATGTTCACATCCAACTGAAGGTGACTTAAAAGATTAACTGTTCGAACTTTAGAACATTATATATAATTTCCATTGTAACCATAAATAAATATATAGATAGATAGATTCAATACAATCTGTCAAAACTCAAATGCCTTTTTTGCAGCAATAGAAAAATAATATCAAGGGGTATTAAACAGACAAATCTTGAAAATTCAGAACAAATCTGGAGATATCACACATCCTGGTTTCAAATTTACACCTAACTGTGTTTTAATGATGTAAAGACACATAGAATAGAATAGAATAGAATAGAATAGAATAGAATAGAATAGAATAGAATAGAATAGAATAGGAGAGGACATAAATAAACCCTCTCCTCTGTGGTCAAAGGATTTTTGACGAACATACCAATATCATTCAGTAGGGGAAAGTATAGTGTTTGCAACAAATTATGATGGGAAAACTGTGGAGTAACAGACAAAATAATGAACTTGGAAGCATACCTTCAATAATATACAAAAATTAACTCAAAATGAGTGAAACACTCAAATGTAAGAGCTAAAATTATAAAACATAGAAGAAAACATAATGGTGAACTTCATGACATTGGATTTGGCTTTTTTTTTTTTTTTTGATATGACACCAACAGCACAAACAGAAAAGAAAAAGTAGGTAAATTGGCTTTCACTAAAATTAAAAAAAACTTTTGTGCATCAAAGGACACTCTTTACAGAAGGAAAAGACAATTTATCGAGTGAGGGAATATTTGCAAATCACGTAGCTAGTAAAGGATTAATATATAAAATATACAAAGAATTATTACAACTCAACAAGGGGAAAACAAGTAGCCTAATAAATGATTGGGAAAATTGCTTCAACTGACATTTCTCTAAAGAAGAAATACAAACAGCCAATAAACACATTAAAGATGCTCAAACTCACTAATTGCTAGTGAACTATAAATCAAGGCCATAATGAGATACCACTTTATCATTAATTATGACGTAGGATAGGGAATAACGTGTTGGTGAAGATGTAGATAATTAGAAACTTTCTTCCTTTGTACATTGTACATATATTGCATCAACATATTTGTCACAGTAAAATGCCATCATTTAAGATTTAAAAACCTGTGATTGTATTAAAAAACTTAAGAAAATATAGACTTTTATTTTTACCTATATTTGCTATTTTTAATTATATTTCTTTCTTTCTCATGAGTTGCCTCCATATCTTTCCTGTCAAAATCAGAAGAATTTCTTTTCACATTTGTTATAGTCCCAGTCTGTCTGCAGTGAATTGTCTTAGATTTCTGCTATTTTAAAATATCTTTAATTTGGATGCTTCCTGGTGGACTGCCAGTCTAGTATACCATGGAAGCAGTCCCACATACACCTCAACTCCCTTGTTCAATCCTGGAGCTGAGGGGAATAACCAATACCAACAACTAAACAAAAAAAATAGACAACTCCTTCTTGTTCTCTCTTCCTGTCTGCCTGCCTACTCACCTTCATTCCTGCCTCACTTATCCTCAAATAAAGGTCTAGTCTATAATTATCCTTTATTTTAAAAATGGTTTAAGAGATAATTTGGGAAGGTTTTCAACAGGCAGATGATAGACAGTGACATTTTATGTAGAAGAAACAGCATGAATAAATTTTGGGGACTATAAAATAATCTGAGAGACTGGAAAAATAGCAAGATTTGGCAAGAACATGATATAAAATATAAAAGCAAATTCAGAGAAAATTAGAAAATATTTTGAAGCCATACTGACACTAGGCAAAGGAGTTTGTTCTTAAATTAAATAGGCAAATGAAAATTATCCTGTGACTTAAATCTCTAACTGTGGGGGAACGTTTTTGTAAATTATAGAACTTCAAATCAGTGAATTATTATGCAACCATTAGAACAGATCATTTGGCCCTCGTACGGTATTCACAATTTTTTTAGAGGAAATAAACATGCAAAAAAATACAGAAGATTCTATTTTGTCAGTACTATTAACACAAAAAAATTGCATAGCACTATGAAAAAGGACTAGAGGAGAAAACTATAGAATAAATTGTTCTTAAAGGTGGTGATGTTGAGACTGACCTATGTTTCTTTGTTTTGTTTTATGTTTGAGCCACAAAAAATAAAATGCATTAAAAGACCTTTGAAATAAGAGTTGTACTTTAGGAGAATTAATTCATCTTTGAGACATAAGATTAATTAGTTGAGGTAAGTGAAGAATCATTATTAGCATAACGAGACAATATAAAAGACAGATCTTGAGGATTTAGGTCAGAGTGATTCTAACAAAGATAGAGAAAAAAGGCTTCAGTGCCATCAGAAATGAATATTTCAAATCTAGAGATTTCTATGGGGTATAAGATAATTGGGAAGTGATTAGGCAAAGTAGAGGAAAATGTCAAAGTGTTGCCAGAATCAGGTGTGCTGCTTATTGCCCCAAAGATCAATGGACAAAAAATGTTGGAAGCAAAGTACATTATGGAAAGATGTCAATGGAGGAAGTGGGAGACCTGCTCTGTTTTAGATCCACTCCCTGGTTGTAGGGATTGCAGAGTTATATAGACCGCACATACACGTAGGGAGTAATCTGATGCAAGGGAGGGTATCTGGAGACACATGGAAGGGGCAATGTGGGGAAAGGTGAAGTATTTGGGGAATCTCACAGGTGTTGGAGTTATCAGGTGCTGTGTAACTGACAGGGGGTCTGCTAATTTCTCAGGCCTATCACAAGTCACCTGTGCCACTATGGAAAAAAAAACTATTTTATTCTATTATCTCTTTCCCCCCAGCTAAGTTGATTTGTAATTAGAATAAATATTAATTAAATGTCATAGACTTCTCAGTTTATGATTAACCAATATTGTTGGATAGCTAGATTCACTGGGTCCTGCTCCACTGCCTGGCTACAAAATTTGTTTCTAAGGATGCATTTTTCAGAATGGTAAAAGCAGAAGACAGATTGTAAATAATTTAGGTAGGGTATAGATGATGAAAGAGGTAGTGAGTTTAAAATGTTTATTTTTTTCTTGAAAGTTTAGTGGCAATGGGAATGAGAGGGTTATAATTGCAGTTTGAAGTTTCTATAAAAGAGGAAAGAATCTTGCTATTAGACTGAGGATGATAAGAGTATGCTGGTAGGTAGAGAAGTAAGCCAAGAAGGGAAACAATGAAGATATAAAATACAAATTCATATAGCCATAATTTTTGTATTGAATAGTGCTAACAATAGTAATATTTTGCATAACTTGTTATTTTCACCCATATTATAACATCTTATGTGTTGCGTTTTATAGCATATTTTATAAGTCCTGTTCTGCACTTCCTACTTCTTCTCTAGCATCATACTATATTCTTTCTCTTATTCCTCCTCACTTTATTCCAGCAGCATTGACCTCCTAGTTGTTACCAAAAAATACACCAAATAATCTCTTACGTCAGTGTCACTTACTTGCTAATATTTTGGAATACTCATCCTTAATAGGTACTCATAGTTTCATTCTTTACTTCCCTTAAGTCTGCACTCAAATGTCTTCTTATCTGAGAGGACTTCCCTAAAACACCTAGTCACTCTCTCCCTTAACTTAAGTTATATTCAGAGATAATTTTATTGATGCAAATTATATTATGAACTGCTTTTTTATGTGTGGTCAGACCTCACTAGAAAGCAAGCTTCATAATAGCAATACATTTAGTGATATGGCCTTATAATCTATTATTGTCTGGCATATAATAAATGCTTAATAGGTATTTATTGAATAAGTGAATTTAGTGATACTCATGGCAATCTTGTGATGCAAACAAATAATGATTTAATTACCCATTTTTCCCATGTTATAAACCAAAAAATTGAAGTTAGAATGTATGTAACTTGTCCAAAGCCCAAACCCCACCAGTCATTCTTTCACCAGGATTGGGCTTCAGTTTTTTCTTTCTCTAAGAAGTCAGATGATAGGTGCTTAGACAAAGGGAGCATTTCTGCATTGTTTTAAGAAGCTTAAAGTTAAGCAGGTTTAAGCTCAAACGGTTCCAAACTGTTCCCCAAACCAATAGTGGATTCTACTTCATGTTTCCAAAAACTTAATTACCAATGACTATCTCCAAGTAGACATTAAGTTTAGCTTCCCATCCCCCAACCAAGAGCACTGTTGTGCCTGGGCCACTTCTGACCTTCACTCTAGCCAAGCCAACAAAGAGTGGGGGGTGAGGGCAAGAACAAACCATGAGGTAAGATTGCCATTGCCTACAGGGAGGATCTTCTATTCACGTACTTGAAGGCTTTGAGAATATCTGAGCCTGCAAGGAGAGTGAGACCCTATCCTTTACTTCCTGTCCATAAGCTCAGCCTGAAGGACTTGAGCAAGCCAGACCCAATTCTAGGACAGCTTTGATCCCCCAGAGACTCCAAAAATATATTTGAGGACACGGTTGAGACCAGTGCATCATGCGACTGGAGGCCACCGAGACTCATCCTACTAGTGGCTCAACCTCTGGTCTCCAAATCCCTAACGATCCACTTACCTGGTGCATGGCTGTTTTCTCAAAATTGTTAATCTAATGCTAGCATATGGCTCAGTTGTGCTTGCTTTTAATAGTCACCAGAACTACATAACTGGTAGGTATAGAGAAAAAAGGAATTTACAATTTTAGACTAGAAAATAATGGCAGCACCAAATATCCACATAAAGAACTAACCAGACAAAGGAGGTGAAGAGACAAAGGTCAAGAATAAGAACACATTATATACCCACTGCCATGAAAGCTCTGGTCCAGGCAAAATTAGGAATGGAGATAGATATGGTCCCTTGATCTTGTAATATTTCAACCCATTTCTGGAAATCTACAGACATCAGTGACTTAAGTAACACCTCTTCTTTCTCCTTCATTTAAAAAGCATATAACCTAGTTTCCACATGGGAAAGACTTGGAGAGATATTTTGAGCAGGAGCACCAATCTTTCTCTTTGGTTACAGAATAAATTACTTCATCCATTCCTACTTGTGACCCTGGATTTTTAACAAGCATATGGGAAGGAGAACCTAAGTCATATTTTCTAACAGTGCCTGGTTGAAGTGGCAACAACAAGGCCTCCAGAATTACTCCTTAGAAAAAGTCACATATGGGGTACAGGATCGTGTGATGGTAATGTAGACTAAGCCCTCCACTGTTGGAAGGCCACCAAAAGGGCATGTCTGTATCTTCTCTGAGGAGTTGCTTTGGTGAGACATTTCCTACCAGACCTGAACTGCATAACTGGCATATTACAGAGGAAAATGGAATTTAGGAGGGAAAGAGCCCCTGGCCCAGGAATCCAGGTGTAATGCATAGAACCCAGAACTACAAGCTGCAGGCAGATTCCAGATATGGCAGTAGTGCTTGTTTTGTCAGCCACTAGCACTTTCCTGACCTGCAGTGTAGACTTCCAGCCCTCCTCCATAAGAAATTATTCCGCAGAGGGACAGGCAAATGGGGAGCCCAGAAGTCACAATTTGCAATTATTTTGAATCCCTATACTACCTGAAAATAAAAGGAAGGCTTATCCTTGTATATAGGAACAAAGAAGCAGCAGGATGAAGATGGATTTTAGTGTGCGGAGGAGTCAAATCGAAGGAAAAGAGAAGCAAAGTACACAACACCAAAATTTGCTTCGTTGGTATGTTGATTATTTTTCACTGGTTATTTTCAAGAAATAGCAGAAATAAAAGCTCTGAAACCCCAGTTGCCCTTCTATAAGAGACATTTGCATGCATAAGGGAAAAAAAATCTCCATTTATATGGATATCTCCCCTTTTTGTACCAGGAAGTAGAAAATGACCAAATCTCCAGAAAGTTTTATCAGTAAAGAAGACAATGATTTTAATTTGCATAAAAATTATACCTTTGCTTACTTTTTCTTCCTGGGTAACCTACTATCAGGGCCTTTGCCTTTCCCCAACATCTTTTATCTTTAGCCGAAGATATCATTTAAGGTTTAGTTTGGGCCGTTTCTGTAAATTATTCATCCCTCCTGATTCTCTCCAATGTGCATAGGAGGTATACATCTTATTAAGCTTTGTTTTTCTTTTGTTAATCTGTCTTTTATTACAAGGGGTATCTCAGTCAAGAACCTAAAAGGACAAAAGGAAAATTATTTTTCCCCTTCTATAAGTGAATTCTTATCAGAGGAAAATTTATCTGAGTGAAACTGATATTGCAATGGTCTTGCCTTCAGGTTCTTGTATTTTTGGGGAGAAGATTTACCCCAAGACACTTGCAAAGCATCACAATTTCACCAAAACTCAGGGGAAATAAACAGCAAAGTTTATTAGCAAAGTGGCAAAGTGAAAATAGGGTGGAAATGTGGGTAAAGTGAGAGTACATCTTAAAGGATAGAGGGTAGGTTGTTCCCAGAAAAGCCTACCCTGATGTTTTAAGGGTTCTGACCTTTATAGGGACTCTGGCTGAATCCTAGTCCTTGGCTCCACCTAGGGACATTTTGGGCAGGTTTTTCCTGGAAAAAAAAGTGGAGAGTCCCAGTAACTCCTTTGATGATTTTTCCCTGATTGTCATCAAGGGAAGTTAAAACAGCAATGTTAATTTTATTATGAGTATATAATGAGATGGGTTCACCAAAAGATGAGCCTTGCTCCTTCTGTGCCTGTGTTGCATACCAGTTGGGACTGGGTGGCAAGGTTCAGCTTTGTTCTCTCTTTTTTAGAATTGCTGATTGGTAGCTTCCCTGACTTTTAAGTTGTTTGGCAGGGTTCACTTTTTGTGGGTTTTTTTTCTGTTTTCATGTTTCTCATTCTTCCCCCATTCCCTGCTCATGACTAACTGCTGCCTAACAAACCCAGACAGCAAAATCATAAGAACGATTTTTGAAGAGAACGGTAAAAATGAGCAATAGTGAAGGGATATCTGGAATGATGGAAGCTCAGAGGAGTTGTATTTCAAATATAAATTAAACTATAAACAATATACTTTGTTAAAAATGTTGAGATGGTGACTCAAATATGGAGAAAACTTCTACAGTGCTGAGCATAGGGAGAATGATGGTCCTGACATCAGGAAAAGGAAATTGCCGGCATTTTGGTGTGAAATGGGGTAGTCGCAGTTCTAGAAACAGAAATAAAAGTGAAGAAATATTCTTAAAGATGAATGAGCAGAACTTGGTGACTGATAGAATATGTGGAATAAATGACTAAAAGTTCTGAGCCTGAGGGATCAAGAATATATTGTTTATGCTTTGGCAGATAGGGAAGTTAGAAATAACTATTATATAAATGCATTTATTCTTTGTCATACTTCTGAAAATAGAGTAGTATGCTAAATATTAAGTCCAATCCTAAGATCATAGTTGGAATTTTATACCACATAAAATGCAAGAGCCAAATAGAAGAGCATTAGTTACAGGTACACTTTTTGGATCATTACATCAGAATAATTTTGTGTCTCTACTTTGTTTAAGGGGGTATATTAGATTTATAAGTTTCTTTTATATTATCTCAACTTTGTTCCCGGTACAATGAATTTCAACTAGAAAACAAGATAGCAATTCAAGCTTAATATTCAGCATTGTTGTTAAATTCAACTAATTAAAAGACAGCAAAACATATAAAAATGGAAATTATCTGTTAAGCGTCTTTTATTATCTCTTTTTCTGACGAGAATTAACAGCATAGTCATATACACGCAAACTTGAAAATTAAGTATTTTTAGGGCAATACAGCATGCCTCTAGAAAACTAATTTGCATTTGGATAATTTAAAGTGTCTTGTTATGATTGTTTACCCCAAATACTCTGCAAATTGAAGCTTATATTTGCATTAATAAATAAAAGAAAGGTGACTGATTCTGACTGCACACTGTGCCTTATTAGAATTAACATTCAGCTTTCTTTTAAAGTTTCCTATGTGGGGAGAGGTGACATATTCAGACAAGAGGCTAGTAAATAATGTATTCAGTCAAAAATTGTTAAACAAATCATATATATATATATATATATATATAATTTAACTGCAAACAGAAATGCTGGCAAGATACTACATTTTGTAAAGGACTGAGCTAGGGCAAAAAAACAACTATAGAAGAATAAGTGTTTACCATCTGTCAATCTAGTGGGAACAATCAGTGGGAGTTGACTATAGATGTGGCACTAGATAGAACAAATAACTAGCAAAAAGTGTTATTGGAATGTGGTCCAGTGTTGCAGATAAAATCTGATAAGGAAATATTTCTTTTTTTTTTATATGCCACCTAGTCAACATATAAAAGATAGCATACCTTGGTGGTGTGGATAAGTCTACCACAGTGTAGTCCACATCCATCCCAAGGACTCTGGTTTGAGACCCAGACCTGGTGGGAGAAGCAACCAAAATGAACAACTAAATAAAAATAAATGTTTTGTCCTCTTCTCTCTTCCTGCCTGCCTGTCTGCTCATTTTCATTTCTGTCTGTACCTTTCCTTTAAAAAATAAGAAAAATTCACAAAATGAATAATTTAAGGAATACGTAGATCAACACATAGCATATTACTGTTTTACACCCCTGCCTGTGAGAGTTTCAATTAGCGAGTCACTGAAAGTCAATGGGACAGAGACCAGATTCAATAAAAAAAGAACAACTTTATTGTTTTAGAAGCAATGGTGAAGGGGGATCTCAGGTTCTAAGGTAACCTTCTGGAGTTTCAGGGAGTCAGCTATTTTATAGACAAGAAAGGGCAAGTAGGCTTCCTTGTAGAGGATTCCCTCTTTCTTGTACATGTGCAATTTGTCACATGGTATCATCTCATTAAAATGTAAGTTTCCATCCAGTGATAGGCCTTTTAGTAGTATCTTGAGGTTCTTGGTCTATGTAAATATCCTTCTTTCTTCTGAGCATGCCCCAGGAACCGATTCAATCGGTTTGTCTCAGCTTCCTTCTTGTTTCTAGAATAAGCATAAGCATTACATCATAAGTGAAGCTGGCTTGGGGTATAGTCCAGATGACATTATCAAGACACCAAAATTCCTCCTCATAATCCTATGCAATTATAACCCTCGCACCTCCACTATGGGTAAACGATATAACTTCTGACAGCTAACATGTTTATGATATAGTGAAATTATGCATAATGAACTTTTGGGGCTTGAATTCAAAATTTTGTATGTGATATTCATACAAATTGTTTTAGGTGGTTGCGGTTTATTCTTCTTGCACGATGTTCTTTGCATGACTATACAACATTCTACTATTCATGGGCATTTTGAATTTTTATAGTCTAGAGTTATTATGAAGAGAGTTACTGAGAACATTTTAGTACATGTATTTTGCTCAATACATATGCTTATTTCTGTTGCATACATACTTTGGAATGCAATTGCTGGATCTTGGGGTACAGATCCACTCAAAGAGTATTCCTAAATGATTATATCTGTTTTACTCTTACCAGCACTTGCTACTCTTAATACTTCAGATGATCATTTTTATAGTTTTCAATTCAGATGGTTATGAATTGGTAGTTCATTGATCAGTGTTGTTGAACTCCATCTCTTATGTTTATTAAGTCATTTTCATGTTTTTTTTGTAAAGTTCTTATTATAGTCCTTTTTCCTCTTAGCTTATCTATGCTTTTAGTTATTGCTATTGAAATAGCCTCCCTAAGATGTTCGGAGCAGGCCTTCTCAAGACCTGTCACTTTGTCATATGGATTATTTTGAGCTGAAGTCAATCTAGGCTTTGTAGGCTCAGTAGAAACTTTTACTACTCCCACAGCTACCTAGAATGAACACTGGGGAGATCCCTCAGAATTTGGAGTTTTATCAGAAATAACCTTTCTGTTAGAGGAAACTATCAACATGGCAGGCCAAACATAATTATAGAGCATCTGGACTTTTTATCCCATAATTTAGCTCATGATATGTACTCTCTCTTCTCATTGGTATTGAACCCCCTATTTCTTTTTTTTTTAACAATTTGATTTTGTTTTATTTAGTTGTTCATTTTGGTTGTTCCCCCGGCCCCAAGACACAAACCTGAGATGCTGGGATTTATATGTACTGTGTCTAGTGGCCTTACCTGCTAGTCCACCAGTGCATACTTATTTCTATGTATAGTCTCCATACAAATTAAATTAAATTTTTTCTTCTGCTAGTCTTTATTATACTGATTTGATTACTCAGATAAGTAACAACTCAGAAAGGTGGGGGAAAATTTTCTGTACCCCCTGACAAAATCCTGAAAGTATTCTTGCTAAATGTCTTTCCTTAGATATATATATTGCAAATGACTTCTATTCTCTGAGTTCCTTTCACTATTCTAATGCTGATTTTTTCTAAATAAGAGTTCTTCATTTTATTATAGTCCATATTATCACTGTTTTATTTCATGACAAATGAATTTTGGAAACTACTTCAGAAAATGCTGGCTCCTCCAAGTTCACAAAGTGTTTTTTAAATTTGATGTAAATTCTATTTGGAGTTTTCTGTGAATAATGTGAAGTAGAAATCCAGATCTTTTTTTCTTATATAAACGTTTTTTTGACCCAGTACTAGTTATTGAAATGGTCTTCCTTTGCTCACTGTACTCTACTGTCATTTTTGCATGTATCAGATGACCATTTATGTGTAAGATTGTTTCTGGACTCCCTATTTTGCTCAACTGGTTAGTTTAAATGATACTTTGATAATATCACTATATCTTACTTATAATAGTTTCATATTACAACTTGGTATCTGAAAGTGTAAATCCTCCAGGTTTGTTGAATGTTCTGTTTTGTTTAAAACCATCAGCCAAGGCTAAAGTAATGAGCTTTATGTGTTAGCTACATTACATGTCTTCTTTAAATCATTGCTACTATATATTCAAATATTCTGACAGTTTTGGCTAAAAGTATGAAGCAAAATTTTATCTCTTTCTAACAGATATTGGAATATATTAGAGGAAATTGAAAACATCAGGAACTATAAAATAAATATATCTGCTGGACTCACACATTAAAATGTTTTAGACAAAAAAATTGCTACTCTTCTTGAAGGGTTATAGTTGAACTTGGTATCATATCAACTTGGGAGAAGTGTCATTAGCATAATTACAAATTAAAAGGACAGTTCTTCACAGTAAAGAATTTTACTCTCCCAAATGTCAATAGTGCCATTCTTGAAAAACTCTTATCTAGAGATAGAGAACTGAAAGAACCTAGTTGGAAATCAGTAAGAGTTTTTCTTTGACTAGAGATAATAGTTATATCAAATAAATTAATCAGTGTTCAGTCTGATAAGGCAACAGAAATGCTCATCATTTGTTATTGTAATTTTTTGGCCAAGGCCATTTCTGGTTACCATCAACATAGAGACTAAGAAAGTATGCTGCCATTATACTTTAGCCTTAGGCCATTGCAATACTTTGCAATTTCTTCAGGAATGACTTCAGTCATTCAGACTAGGAAGAAAAGAAATTAATTTGTTTATTCCATCAAAGAAACTATTTTAACCATTTTGAATATGTATGTTCAGGTAATTCTTACAATACTCAAAAGGAAATAGATATTTTGAAAATGTGAGAATTTTTTGAGAAGTCAAATGGAGCAGGGGGCAAATTATTTGTTTGGGGCACAGATATATGACTACAATTTCAGTCTGTCATGAATGACCATCAGTGCACTTGGATGTTATATGCTTTGTATAAGGTATTACTGTAATTTGTAATTAATACTTACATGCCTTGCACTTAGCACATGCCATTATGATATTCTATGTGTTATATATTAATATGATTCCTATTTTATATATAAGGAAATTGAAGTTCAAAGAGGTAAATTTAATTATGCAAGGATGTGCAACTAATAAATAATGATTTATTAAATTCCAAAGTGTTTTTTCTATACACTGCTATAGTAACCAATCCAAGCATATAAAAGTCAATTTAAAGCAGACAGAGACAAATATTGTTCTAAATTTCATTTCATTCTGGAAGTGATTTAAAGATATCAGGCTTTTATCATTATAATAGGATAAGAGAAGTATGTTTAATGTGTAATATTAATTATTGAATGTGATAAGTCTTACAGACAGAAACTATATGTATTTATGTTATTATTTTTATAATGTAGCAAATGCTTTTTAAGATATTCTCTAATTTGAAGTTCTGAAATCCATTGGACTGAATGCATTCATTGTCATTACTTTTATTCACTAATCAGCTTGAATGATGCAAAACTACTTGAAAATAACATTTAGGTAATATTTTAACTTATTTAACTTTATTCGTCATAATAGAATCACTGAGCAAGAGACTATCTTTGGAGATTATGATAGTCAATATGTTTTCTAAGCTTGAACTATTTAGAGCAACAGCTTTCAAGTGTGGATTATTTGCATTTGACAGCATTGGTTTATGTTTTAGCTAAATTTTTCTGGAGGTTTATTGGAAATTGCTTCTCTGATCTCTAGGCAAGTACAAATTTTCTTTGAAAAAAAATTAGACATTGCAAATTTCTGTGCATATTCTATAAAATAACAATGTCAAATTTCAGTTTCAAGCAATGCGTTCTATTTGTAGAATACGAAAAACATCATTCTTAACATTTTTAACATAGCATTGATTTATGCAGCATATAGAAGACAAGGCAACTGATTTTTGTGTCTATTTTAAAATTATATATGTATGCATTTATAATGTAATAAATGGTATGTCTAAATATATATAAAGATCTATTTTATTGAGGTCTAATTTATACATCATAATATTCACCCATTGTTAATGCCCAATTTAAGCATTCTGAGTGAATTTATAGTTGTTCAATTATCAATACACTCTGTTACAAGATATTATGTCAATTCACCTGGCCATCAATCCCCACTTCCATGTCCAGAAAATCACTGTTCTTGTCTGCCCCAATATATTTATCTTTTATGGACATTTCATATAATTTAAGTAATATAACATGTGATCTTTTATGTTTGAATTTTTTCACCTAGAGTATTTTAAAGGTCCATCAATGCTTTAAAATGTATCAGTACTTCATTCATTTATAAGGGCAAATAATATTCCATTGTTTTAACATACTACAGGGGTTTGGGGAGAAATCCCCCATCCCTCTGAGATTCTTCTAAGAATGGTCAAACTAATAAATAAGCATCAGACAGGATTAGAAGGAGAAAAGACCAAATTTAATGACATGTTTATGGAGACATTACATGGGTGTAAATTCTAAGGTAAATGTAACAGACCAAGCACTTACATGGTGTGCTGAGAAACAGGAAAGGAGACCTGAGTGTCAAGGAGAGAGGAGGAGTTCTTCATATGAGGAAATGACTTCATGTCATAGGTAAGTTTCTATGACGAAAGGTTGTTTCTAGAGATGATTCTATGTCAAAGTATGTGTGACAAGTATACCAGCTTATCTAGAGAAAGGTGGGCCTCCACGAACCTTCAGCTTCCCGTATGAAGATGACACTTTGATAAAAACTTGCTCTGAATGTCGTAGAAAAGGTCTATTTGTACATTTGAGGGAGACCAATCAAACAGTGCCTAGTTTTATTTATCCATTCTCATTTGAGGGAATTTTGAATTCTTTCTACTTTTTGGTTATTAATAATTCTCTAGGAATATTCATGTACGCATCTTTGTGTAGTCACGTTCATTTATTTTGGGTACATACTTAATAGTGGAAGTAGAATTGCTAGGTCATATATTAATTATATGTTTAATATTGTGCATTCCCACTAGCAGTATGTAAGTGTACCTGATTCTCAACATCCTTATCAACACCTGCTATTATCAGGTTTTGTTGTTATTTTATTATAGTCACCCTAGTGAATGTGAAATGATATCTCATTGTGGCTTGGATTGCACTTCCATAATGACAAGGATATTGATTATCTTTTCCTATGATGATGTTCCATTAACATATCTTCTTTGGAGAAATATCTATTTAGATCTTTTGTACATGTTTTTAATTGAGTTTTTGTACTCTTATTATTAAGCTATATTCTGGATACAAGTTAATTGTCAGATATGTGATTTTAAAATATCTTCTAGTCTCAGTTTCTTTGTTCATAAAGGGGGAAATGAATGACCTTTCTAGGGTGGTCTTGGCATGCCATTTTGTCATTGGCCATTCTACATCTCCATTTTCATAACTAAAAGGGAAATTTCATGCTACATAGTGGTATCCTATTGGTAATTGCAGCATAACTTTAAATATGGCACATATTCTAAATACAACCATTTTACTAGAAGAACTCAGGTAAAAATGTCTATCAAAAATAATATTCTTTGCTTTTTAACTTAGTGTCTATCCTCTCCTATTTCTTTTAGATAGAGTATTTGCTTTATTTTGTGTGGATCCATTAAAAGTGCCTTGGTTAAATAGTCTCTCATACATTAGAGGGTTTTTCTTTAATAGCCTTTGATGTCTTCTGAAATATGATAGGTATATTATGACAGATATGTCCTGTCTTGGCTTCAGATATCTCTGACTTCTTCTAAGCAAGATATATGAAAGAAACTTGTATTCTAGCCTCTCTATAATGTATGACTGATGTGTAAACATTGAAGAGCGCCAAAAGAGATCCGGCAGTAAACAAACTCCCTGTAATTTAAATCTTTTCTAATTTTAATTTGTATGTTGCTGTGCTTTCTTCAAGCAGAATACAGTTGTCTTATATTTTTGTATTTTCTTCGTAAAATTCTTCACAGAATTATGCAAACATATTATTAGAGAAATTCAGGATCAAAGAGACTATCAAGGTCACCCGGCTAGTAAATAACAAGATCATCACAATGAAAGTCCATATGGCTCCTTATTATTGATTGTCACAATTTTTCTGCATTATTAATAATTCAACATAGAAATAATATTGTACTAGAATTAATAATCCTGCATAAAATTAATTTTCAACAAAGTATATTTAAATTGGACTTTATATGAAATATTATATTCTAGACAAGCCCTGTTATTTTTTATTTTCTCCAGGAAATTTTGATAATACATTGGGAACATTTCTAGTAGAAATATTATGAATAATAATAGATATGGTATATTTTGTTGGAATGTTCATGAATGAAGATAAAATGTAACAGGATAAAAGAAATATAAGCAAAACTATACATACATGCATTTTTCTTCATTTGATTACTAGAAGAATTTTATGGCTTCAGATATTTTGGACATCTGCTAGTTACTTAAAAACAAAATTCAGTGTAACTTTTTCTTTAAATGTATGCATATAAATTTTTAATCCAGCATAATGAAACAAGTTAAATTGTAAAAGAAATGTAAATAGATATATAAAATGTAAAGAAGTATTTACTTAAAACCAAATACATTAAATCATTCAGTTTTCAGTTCCAAAAGAAATTCCCTCAAAAATTTAATCATTTGTAAGATAAAATAAGAATGCTGTTTTGAGATTCTTTTTTGAAGTTGTAAAATGAAATCCTGGTGTCAAATATGACACCTAATATTTGTAACTACATTAACATTTTCACTGAGGGCTTAGCTAAAACAGTCAACCAAAAATAAAGACAGACAAATCTATTGTATTTGTTGTTATTTTCAACCAACAACATCATGTTCAGTATGAAACTGGTTCATTTAGTTTAAAATATATGTTTGGACAAAATCTACTGCATGCTTACTGAATCAGTGGCCAAAATTTCAGAGATAAATGAGTTAATTAGCTGAAGAAAAAGACTGATTTCCCACTTTCAATAAGAATAGATGTGTTTACATTCCAGTAGTCATTAGCAAAATTGGGAATACAGTATATCTTTTCATTCAGTGGGAGAAAGATTCCAATGAAGTTTACTTCCACTCTTTTGTAAATTTAAAAGGATAAATTTATGCAGTAAAATTAATTTCGTTCCCCAGAGCATGATAATATGAAAGTGGATTTTCTGACACAGAGAATGAGCAGACTGTGAAAGTTCATGATTCATGCTGTAGGCAGAAGTGCTTAACTGAAGGGCAATTAAATCACTTTATGAGATAGAAATATAAAGAAAAACGACTTCTTCTAATGCTACTCTAAAAATGGTGGTAGTTTTATTTTTTTATTTCTCAAAGAATTAGCTGATATAATAAAACAATAGGCAAAGGGTGTATTTTTAATGTTTTATTGCAAAATAGAAAACCTCTTTTTACACGAAATGCTTCACACTTGGTTTAAAGATGGTTAAGAAACTAAGAGATCAGTCTCTGGTACAAATGTTAATATGAGAAGCTGAATTCATCTCTGTTATGTAATGTGTGGCTTGAATCTCATTATGCTTACTCCTACTTGCATAGCAAGTTTTCACTTAGAACTGAGACCAATTACATGCAATTATTAATTATTGTTGAAAACCCACATTATAGTATGTCAAGCATATAATTCAATTGGCAGCAAAAGGGTGGGCTAATAAGATGAGATTTGGGAGACCAGCTCAAGAAGCATATGGTGTCCAGAACTTCCCTGGTGGTGTCAGTTCCTGGGCAAGAGTGCTGCTGCTCCAGGCAGATGCCAAAATCTGAAGAAGGCTTCAGAGACCCCACAGGTGTAGAGATGGAGTACAAAGAGTATCAGTTTGACTTAATTCAGCTCCTATATTACTATAATTACATTGCTTCAGAAAAGCTATTATCAGAATAATCTGTTAAATTTTAAAGCTTGACTTCTCTGTTTAGCTAGGCTTTTTATCAGTGTCACTTATTAGTTTGGGTGGGGGCATGGATCTCTTCATGAGGGGGTCTTTTAATCCCTGCCTGCCTAGCCTGTCCTAACATTCCTTTTTTTTTTTAAGGAAAGGCACAGACAGGAATGAAAGTGGGTAGACTCAGGCAAGCAGGAGGCAAAGAGTGACAAGGATTTCTGTTTGTTTTATTTACTTGCTCATCTGGGTTGTTCCCCTGACCCTCGATGTCAACCTGGGATCTTGGGATGTATGTGGACTATAGCCAACTCCAACTTCAGCAGGGTGCACTATCCCATTGTCTTTTTTATTGATCCTTGCTTAGTCTGTTTATCAATGTCCTAGTGCTTATTTTTATTTTAAATTGTCAGTATGTCACTGTATTTTAATCATAACTCAATTTTGATCTGTCAAATCATTACGATAATAAAACATAACAATTCACACTTTGAGTCTGATGAAGAAGCAAGTTATGAAAGAATGGGTATGTTTATACTAGTTTGCTTCTTCATGGTTTGCAATAATTTGATAGCATTACAATATCATGAAGTAAAGTTTTCACATCAAACAAAATAAAAATTCCACATAGAAAAAAATTATAGAAGAAGAATTAACATTAGAATACTATGAAATAAAGGTTTCAAACTAACCAAGTAGAATTTTTTAACAAAAAGTTTAAAAAATATTGAAGTTTTCTACCCATTGAAATTTGCTCAGGTACTTCAGAATAATTTTTCTTATTTTTCCAACATACAGATTACTTAAAAGTATTAACAAATATAAACATAGAAAGCAAGTAAAAATGGTAAGAAGGAAACATTTCAAGACAGAGCAAGCATAAATAAACTAAGAGGGTTTAGCTAGTGCCGTAATTGTGTATTAGAAAGCTAAGTTTTAAAGTCTCTAGTACATTTCTGGAAAGTAAAAAGTTTGACGAAGTACCCCCATAAAATAACACTAGTACTTGAAGGAAGTGACCTTGATTGTCAAAGAGTCAATGTTGATTCAGTAGTTAAATTAATTCAGTAGTTCAGTGTTAAAAAATGAAATGGAAGGATTAGTATTCCCAAGACCATTTATAGCATCCTTAATTTTCCAGTCATCATCAAGAATAATATCAGCAAAATTTCCTTTTAAATATTTATTTTAGAGAAGTTTCTCATGAACAAGGGAAATGAGTGGCAGTTAATAATGAATATTTTATTATTATAGAAAGTGTTTTACTAATAAGACGAAGAAGAGAAATTAAATATTAGTGAGTACAGATAGATGCAAGATGGGAAATTTTGTGACATCCATGTCTAAAGGTGACATTGGTTTCAGAGGTAGAATTTTTAATAATTACAATAGTGGCGGAATTAGAACACACAATAAGAGTGTAGTCTTCCATATCTATAACTAGATAGCTGGTGAAAGGAAAAAACTGAGTAGACATATTATCACTAATTATTTTATTTGGGTCTAGTAGGAAGTAAAGAGTTATGTACCCAGGGGATAACTTGATCTTATTTTATGAAAGAACCATCCATATATAAAGAATCCAATGAGAGGATTACAACAATAAAGTGGTTTTTAATTACGGGTATAGGTGGTGTAGCATAGACAAAAGTGATGTACTTGGGTTTTAACACAATTAAATGAATTTGGCAAAAATCCACAAGTTATATACCTGTGGGGACGTTGGATCAAGAGTGGTTAAAAAAGGATTGGTTGCTATGTCAGAGTCCCCAAAATTGCTTTCTATAGTAGAGGTACAAATTAAGAGCCTAGAAAGTGCTGTTGTAAAAGATCATATTGAGTCTGAGAAGTAAATGTGGTAAACAAAAAATGTAAATTTTAAGCTACTTGGGTGACATTGAGAAGGACTGAGAAGTATTTTGTCACTCCTGTGGTGTGCCAATAGAAATGATTTAGTATGTTTTTTTTATATTGGAGTGTTCGGAGAATGTTATCCCTTTGTTTGATAATTTTATATAATGAACCAAGGGCTGTAATGGCAGTCTGGTGGAATTTTCTGGTCATCAAGAAATATATTGAGTGCCATTCCAAGTTTTTTAATATTAGCTTCCTGGAGTTGGTAATAAGGAGTTATCAATGCCTGTAGTTGTTTCTGAGGTATCAGTGAAGGTAGCAATTCTTATTCTGACAGATATTCCAAAATCTAACATTTTTTGTTTCTAAATTCTGTGTCCCCTATGGAGGGAACATCTGGTAGGTTAACTTCGGTAACTATAGAATAAGAGTTTAAATTAGATTAATTAATTAAGTCATCTTTTAGAAAAAGAATTTGTGCTTTGTGTGAATTTGAGGGAAATAAAAACAGGCATAGATCTTTGGAAATTTAGTTCCCAATGACTGGGAGAGTTAATAGTTTAAAATAGAATCCTTGAGTGAATCCGTGTGAATTATAGTGCAGGGTAAAAAAAGAAATGTCTAGGGTCAGGAGATGTAGTCTGAAAAGAAGAGGTTACTGTGCAAGGAATGATGGATCCTCTATAAACAAAATAGGGTTTATGAGTAGTGGTGAATCAGGGCATAAGAATATGGGTGAAACAATTAATGTTTAAACCCGAGAGTACGCATTGGCATATGTATTTGTTATGCCCACTAGATGCTGCAATTTAAATGTGAACAGTGTCATTTTATATGGAACTGCAGAGTTAGGGGGACAGGGTGAGAATTCAGTACCATCTTCCATCAAATCTGAGAGTGGAATGGAGGAGCAGATAGTAATCTCAGGATTCTAGCATTCATGTTTATGTATATAATTCCACTTAGTTTTGGAGGCATTCCGAAAAGGTAAAGGAATTTCATAATAAGATGGTTGATAATCATTGAGAGCAGGTTCAACATATAATCTAGAAAATTTTGTGTGTTCATTATGCCTTTTAATTAGAGATGCATTAAACCTTGTGTTGAGATCTTCCTCTTAAACTGTGTCAGACATGGTGGATTTATAGATGCTTGCGAACTGGAGGCATGATTTGGTAGTTTAAAAATATCTAAGGGAAGTAATTTATATTCAGTATATTAATTGTCATTGGACCTGATCTGCTCCCTACAGGAGATTTTGTGAACTTTGGAACTAATAAAATCAATAAAGAGATAAACGTTTTTGTCTTGGTTTTAGAGGCATTGGCATGAATATCACATATTCTGTTATAGAGAAGGTGGTGTTTTCTGGAGCATGACAATTGTGAATTACTAAAAATAATTTTTAGGAATATTAGAATACATGTTTCTAAATGTTTGGTGTTTCTGTTTGAATTGTTTATAGTCATAAATGCAGGATAGAACTTCTTCGTCTTCAGGGAGCATTACAGAGAAAGTAGACACTGAACAAATGTGGCAGTTAGAAGATGTGGTGAAATAAACATAAATATACATATTGGGAAATGTAGAATGTGGGGATGCATTTTGTTAGTGACATTTTTAAATATAAATGTTTTGCTTCAAATTGGGTCAAGATAATAGGATCAGATTGCTACAGACCAATTTAATGTTCAATTGCTTGTTGTTTACTGGGATCAACAGTAAATTCGGTAAGCACAAAATAAGAGCTAAAGGAATTAGTAGAGCAAATAGTTCTAGATTGGGCCACTTTAAAAATGTGGAAATTACTATTAGAAGGATGTGTGATTTCAGTAAAAATGGTTGAAAATTCTGATTCTAATTTAGAGCAGAAAAAGAATATTTGCTTTTATTATTTTCTGCAGCTTTTCTTGCTAAAAACAATTCCTGGACTATGTACTATTACAGAAGATTAAGAAGCTAGGGTAAAATTTTTCATTGCAAAGCTGATAAAATGGGTTAGATTTGGAAATACAGGGATCCAAATATTCATGTATAAGGTAATGGATGGAGACCTTCCATAGAAATATGTCTAGGATAATGACTAGGAATTTATAGAAAGAATTAAATAGATCCTCTGATAGAGGAATATCATCTATACTCTTCCTCATAGTCAATCCTTAATTTTTATAATCATGTAGTTATCCAGAATGTGTGAGATTTTTCAAAAAAAAAAATTGCTCAGGTTTTAAGGGGTTAAGGTTGAGCCAGAAAGAATATTTAATGCGCTAGATCACCCTAATAAACTGAGATACATAACTTTAAATATTCAATAAGATTAGGATAAGCATCAATATTGACAGTGCTTAAATTTTCTATTAACTTAGGAAAATTAGAGCTGAGGGAATATTAATAAATGAAATTGCATTTAGAATTGTCATTTAGACATTCTATCTTATCAACAGCATAGAGGAATGGCTTAATGGAGGGGAGGCAAAGGTTATGGAGTAAAGTATCACCTATATGCTATTAGAGGAAGAGAGTCCCCAATCATGTCATTTACTATATAATTATAGAGAGAAGATTTTAGGTATAGAGTAAGGACAAGAAAATCCCTATAGTATTTATGACTTAGAGCCATTACTTAGTAATAATAATAAAGGTAATAAGACATGCAAGCAGTGTAGGGATTTTGTTTTCACAGTCTCCCTCCCCTGCAGAAGAATTGGTAAGAGGTGTAGTGAACAAGGAGGAACATGTATACTCCTAGGGACAGTTATTTGCATCAGTATCACAATGAAGCAGATATCAGTCAAACAAGTTATGCCAAGTTCCTTGAGTGCATTCTGAGATGTACTCACAAACTGGAATAACCCAAGGATCAGTAAGGTCTATGGGGGTCTATAAATACCTTTCATAGATGGTGTCTTGAGCTCATTGCATTCTTGCAACCATAAAATGGAGAATACTTTGGGTGCAGTCAGGATTTTCATTGAGAATCCTTTCTGAGGCAGAAAAACAGTTCAAAGAATACATGCTTGTCCTAAAGAGAATGAATAGGGATCAGGTACAGTGGACTCTATGGATCTTCCTTCCAAGTCAGTTTTGACAACCCAGTCAAGATTGTTTTCAAGGGTTTCAGTTATATAATCATCATCAGTGTCACTCCCTGTACTTATAGAAAACATTAGAGAGGGATAGAAAAATCATACAGAAGAGTTGCAATAGTATCAACATTAGATTATTTATCATTTTTGGAAGCACTCTGGGGATCAGGGGTAAAGGAGCCATAGTCTTTTTCACAAATATGCCTAAGGGGAGTATTCAGTGATGTGGGGCATCCCATCCATCAAGGAATAATGGATGTTGTTTCTACTATCTTGGAAGCAAGGAGGCCAGATGTGTTGGCAGATGATGTAGTTGAGGAAGGATTCATTAGTTTTGGTGAGATTAGTAAGAGGTGACCTAGCAATGTGGAAACAAGTTGCAAAATATACTGCAAGAAATGAAATTAGGTAGAGTAGGAGTAATAAAAAAAATAACACTATAATATTTGCAAATCATATCTATGGATATTAATATCAATTCATTTATCAGATTTGTTGACTACCCAATAGATGTAAACTAGCAAAAGGTGAAGGGCAGACATGAAGGACACAAAGGTAGGTAACTAAATCCAGAAAATTATGCATAAAGGAGTGTATAATAATAACTATTTATCTCTATCTATCTATCTATCTATCTGTCATTAATTTCAAGCAAAATTAATGTGCATGCCTATCCAGTGAGGGGTTATGGAAGCAATAGTCAAGGAGTTGGTTATTAACCTAGTCTTTAGCAATGGCTTCAAGAAATTTATGCAAATCATAACTAATCTATTATAAATTTATAAAACAGTATTCCCATCAATAAGGGGCTAATAATATATGTATTATTTATTGTTAAATAATTTTTAAAACTCATTAGAAAAATGTTGCATAATAAATTTTTTAGAAAAGGAATTATCCAGATATAGATTCAATCATGGATGTCTATCAACCTCAACCTTTTGGGAAAAGAAAGAACATCTTAAGTTGGGAAAATCGACCTTTTCCTCTCATAACTAAAATGATTTCAGGGTTGGAAGAAATTATAACCTCTGTTTAATAGACCCTGTATTATTTTTGGCAACAAATTTATAGGTAACATTTTCAATAAGGAGTAATTTGATATGTTTCTCATGGATGTTTCTCATGGATCCAATATTGTGGATCTCAACAAGAGAAGCTCCATTACGTCTTTTTCTGTTATTCAATAGGGCATAAAGCTTTACATAATCTAGTATGCCAACCTCTTAATGTGTGATCATTAGTTAATATTTTTATTTGTTTTAATACTCCATTGACTAGCTATATATATATCTATATATCTATATATCTGGCTTCTCTGAGACTATAAAGTAAATGATGAATGAATGACTCTGACTTCATGATTTTAAGTTGTTATAATTCATCTATATTCCTAACATGGTTAATATTCCCATATAGGGCCAATTATTCAGCTGGAGACTTTCCAGTCAATACAGGCTTTAAAATATTATTTTGTCCAGATAAATCCCCTGGTATCCTAAATGCTCCAATGTCATATGCCAAGAGGAGAGTCCCATATTGTTGTGCAATTTTTATGACTTCATCTAAATTTGACTGTTTCTTTGCTTGTATAAATCTAGTGTTCATAGTAGGATGTATTCTTTTCTGCACCTAATTTGAGTTATATTAGGACTATTTTGAATCAGAGTCATTCATTCATCATTTATTTGAGTGTTGTTAGTTATTTGAACTATTTCAGCAACAGTGAGTAATATGAATTTGCTGCTGTTTATCTGTAAGTTGTGCAGGAATTGGATGTCAGATTTTACACAAGCTAATGATTTGTGAGTGTCTTATAACTCTTAGTAAGTAAATAACTTATTTTCTGTAATTATTATATTCCTTCTATAATGACCCTGAGTAACCTTTAAGAATACTGCTGACTAGGCTTTCCAGGAATTTGCATGATCCTTTGGGTCTTCAAGATTAGGGTTTTCATCCTGGGGCTGTTTTTATGAATTCAATTTTGCTAAAATCTTTCCTTCTTGACTAAGTCAATAGTGCTTAAAAGTTTTAGAAGTAAAGCAGGAATTTATTTGTTCTTAATTCTATTAATAGGAGCAACCAGTAATTTAAGTTGTGTGGGTCTGACCAACATCTTCTCAGTCTTAACAGAACATTTTTTTATGAATACAATCTTTTCCAGTTTTTATGGATTGGCAGGAATGTATATAGGTTCAGGAGTAGTTATAATTTTCATCTTTCTGTAGATTGACTACAACATTTAAAATACACATTTATAAATTGATAATGTTAGAAAAACATTTTAGAAAATCTCTGGTATAGCCATCACTCTGGATCCTTAGCATGAGTCCTTCATGAGGTCACGTTTGTACTGCTCAATGGTAGGAAGAAATGACATTGGGTCAGCAATTTTTGTGGGTGAATGACTCTGTCTGATATAAATAGGGAGGGCAGTTGCCTTGAGTAAGGCCTTTTGATTGTTCCCACACTTTCAAAGTTTCCCTACAAGACATTCTGAGGATACTTGAGGCCTCAAATTCTGCTGATGGACTCTAATTTTCTTTTAATGTATGGCTCAGATGTCAGCATGTTTACTCCCACTTGCATAGAAAAGTTTCATTTATGACTCAAGTAAATCACATATAATTATGATTTTTTGGAGAAATTCATATTATAATATCTCAGGCATCTGATTCAAATGCCAGTCACAAACAACTAAGACAAGGTTCAAGAGATGAGCCTGAGAACTGTTACTTACAATTTAATTTTAAATTGTCAGCGTAATCCACTCAATTCTTCATCAGCCAGGATCATTGCAATAACAGTACATGTAACAATCTCCTCCCATGTGTACATTGAATCCACAGATACAAACAGACCAAATTCCTTCTTAAATAAATCCAGAACTAGCTGAGTGACTTCTACACACCAGATAAACAAGAATATACTCATATAGATGTGGGAAGGAAAGGCTCACACACTCTCACTATAAATTTCACCTCCAGCACAAGGATATGCCATTGGGAAAGAACTAGCAACTCCAGGTTTCTCCCTCAGGAAGAAAAGGCTTTGACCAAACATCTAGCATCCAAAATTTAAATCTCCCTGAGGAATGGGTTTCCAAATCCTGCTGTCTGAGGTCAAACTTCTAATGCAGCACACATCTGGTGGGCTGACTATGATTGTCCCCAGAGAAATAGGAAGCAAGGGAGCATCATTTTCAGGTTCTCACTGGCCCATTCCAGGTCATTGGGATCTTCCTGGAAAGAGCTTGTTCACACATCTGGCACCCTGGTTTTTGCAGCTGCCACCCATTGTATTCAAGCTTTGTGAGTGGAGAAAATAGGGAAAGATTGATAAAGGGCACAAATTTGTAGGATTAATAAAGTCTGAGAATCTAATGCAAAATATGGCAGTGAAAGAGCTCAAAAAGGTCACCCTAAATCTCTCATAATTGATTTCCTTTTGACATTCTACTTTGACATGCAGATAATTTTGAACTGAGGACAATGGCAACCCCAGAGATGAAAAAGAAGCTACTGCCTTTCTTCTAATCCTTTTGCTCTTCTGTTAATCCAAGAGGCAGCACTACTTCTACTCTTTCCCTAATAGAAAATGTGATCATTGTTCCCTTATCTTCAGAAGAATGTAACTGGTAAAATCATAATACAGATGTAAATTTGTCAGTTAACTTGTCTTCTCTAAGAAACTTTTATTTACTTTCAGAGTAAAGATAAGCCATCTTTCTGTGTCATGTGAAGACCCCTCCTCCTTTGTCCTTGATACCCCAGGCCCCTTTCCCATGCCTCAACATAGGATATATAAGTCTTTGTTCTGTCCCATTTACCTCATAATTTACAGCCATGTAAATGTTTCATAAATATGTCACTAAATTTGTTTTTTCCTCCTATGATTCTCTTGTATAGTGTTATTTTTTGATCTAGTCAGCGAAGAACCTTAGAGTGATGACAGAATTTCCTCCTCACCCTGACAATGACTATAGTTGATAATACTCTATTATACAATTGAAATTTGCTGAGAGTAGAATTTAAATATTCTCATCAAAAATAAAATAAAATAAATATGTGAGGTGATGGATGTGTTAATTAACAAGATAGGGGAAATCTTTTCACAATGTGTATGCATATCAAATCACCACAATGCATACTTTAAATGCTTGACCGCTTTGTAAATTATACCTCAATAAAATTGATTTTTAAAGAAACAATTATGTCAGCCATATCTTGTTTTATTGTGATTTGCGTTATTACACTTCACAGGTATTTTTTTCTTTTAAAAATTGATGATTTGTGACAATATTGTGTGAAGCAAGTCTATTGGCATTTTTTTCCAACAGCACCTGCTCACTTTGTATCTCTGTGCCACATTTTGATAATTTCTAATATTTCAAACTTTTTCATTATCATTTTATGTATATATATTCTCATCAGTGATCATTAAAGTTACCAGTGTAATTATTTTGGATCACCACAAATTATGCCCATATAAGATGGTGAAGTTAATAAGTGTGTCTGGAGACCAATCAGCCATTTCCCCCATCTCTTTCCCTCTCTTTAGCCCTCTTATTCTCTAAACAAATCTATATTGATATTGGGTCAATAAACAACCTTATAATGACCTCTACGTGTTCAAGTGAAAGAGTTACACATCTCTCACTTTAAATCAAAACATAGAAACTAATTAAGCTTAGTGAGGAAGGCATATTGAAAGCTGACACAGGAAAAAGCTAAATCACTTGTGCCAAACAGCTAGCCAGGTTGTAAAAACAAAGGAAAACTTCTTGAAGGAAATTAAAAGTACTACTCCAGTGACCATACAAATGATAAGAAAACAAAGCAGTCATACTGCAGATATGGATAAAGTTTTAAAGGTCTGGGTAAAAGATCAAACCAGCCACAACATTTCCTTAAGCCAAAACCAAATCCAGAGCAAGGCACTGACTCTGATTCTATGAAAGCTGAGAGACATGAGGAAGATCTACAAAAAAGTTTTAAGCTAGCAGATATTTGTTCATAAAGTTTAAAAAAGGGTTATTTTTATGACATAAAAATTCAAGGTGTAGGAGTAAGTTCTGATTTAGCAAGTTAATCTAAAAATCTAAGTAGGATATAATTAAAGATAGTGGCTGAGCTAAGCAAAAGATTTTCAATGTAGATTAAACAGCCTTATATTGGAAGAGGAAGATGTCATCTAATACGTTCATAACTAGAGAAAGGTCAATGCCTGGCTTCAAATATTCAAACGATATATTGTTTCCTTCTTAGGGGATAATGTGGCTGGTGACTTTAAGTTGAATCCCATCCTCATTTAACAATCCTAAGACCCTTAAGAATGATGCTAGATCTTGTATTCTATATATGAAAAAAACCTTGTGTAAAGGATTCACCATTCTAGATACCATTGAGAACAGCCAGATTTCATGTGATTTATGAGAGATCAAAAGAGCAGCATGTTAAAAAGGTCAGAAGAAGTTGATTCCAACCCTCATGTATTACTTTGAAGGATTCAAGACTTCATTGGAGGAAGTAAGTGCAGATGTGCTAGAAACAGCAAGGGAGCTAGAATTAGAACTGGAGACTGAAGATGTGACTGAATTACTGCAATCTCACGATAAAACTGATGAGAAATTGCTTCTTATAGGTGAACAAAGAAAATGTTGGGGTGTGTGTGTGATGGAATATACTCTTGATGAAGATACTGTGAATTTTGTTGAAATGACACCAAAGAAATTACTATATTGTATATACTTATTTAATAAAGCAGTCTCAGGCTTTTAGGTGGATTGATTCTAATTTTGGAAGAAGATTTAATGTAGATAAAGGCTATCAAACATTACAGCATGCTGAAAAGAAAGCTTTTGTGAAAGGAAGTCAATGAAGCAGATTTCATCATTTTTTTATTTTTGTCTTATTTTAAGACAATATTACTAGAGCAACTCCTATCTTCAGCAAGCAACCACCCTTGCCAGTCAGCTGTGATCAACATCAATACAAGACCCTTCACTAGCAAAAAGATCACAACTACTGAAAGACCGCATAATGATCAGCATTCTTAGAAACAAAGCATTTTTAGCTAAGGTATGTACATTGTTTTCAGACATAATGCCACTTATTGTGTACTTAATAGATTACAGAATAGTATAAACATAACTTTTTATGAACTAGAAAAAAATGAAGTCATGTGGCTTGCTTTATTTCAATATTAGCTTTATTGCTCTGCTTTGAAACTGAACTTACAATATCTTAGAGGTGTACTTAATAGTACTTTTGTGATACTTATATCTGAGGAGTGCCTCTATAGCACTTTTGTGGCATTTAACATACAACTACTTCCATATAATACTTCATAATCTAATTGGGTCTACCCAAGAGGAGTCTCTTAAAACCTGCAAAAATAACTAAATTGATGGGAAATGTAGACCTCAATAACTGTGATAAATGATCTCACCTTTTATCAAATTAGCTAATTTCATCTTCTTCCTCCTCAGGTGTTGGAATATATGAGTTATGATAAAACCCCATTAGATCCACTTGATAGTCTTCATTTTCTTGTTCAGCTTACTCTGGAGATTACTTGGTGACCTGAGGGAAAGAGAGAGAACCCATAGAGGAGTACTTTGGGAGACTGCCTGGGTTAATATTCTAGCTCAGTAAATTTTTAATCATGGGTTATGTGACACTTCACCCTCTTGATGTTATCAAATATCCTTACCTCTAAAGTAAGGATAACAATAATGCCTATGTCATATTTTTAAGGGAATGAAATAAATGAACTTATTTGAAGATCTTACCACAGAACCTAGATCCTAGTAGACGCTCAGAAAGTATTAGCTATTATTAACTTTTCATATTTCTCAAACTTATACGTTTTTCTATCTGGGCTTGAATAAGCCAAGGTGTACTTGCAGATAGTCTAGAGCAGTGGTCTCAACTTTTGATGTGCGTCAGAATCTCCTAGAGTGTTAGTCACAACATAAATTTCTGGGTTGTACCCTCTGACTTTCTGTTTCAGTAAGTTTGAGGCAGTACCTAAGAGTTTTCATTTCTAACAAATTCCCTAGTGATGCTGAAACTTGGTTGGATGCAGTCATGAATTATGTGCCCAACACAACAATGCAATAGACAGCTATCCCACAGACTTCTTAAATAAACAAAAAACATTATTTATATTTCTATTGTCATTAAAAAAAAGTTTATATTTAATGTTAGAATTTTCATGATCACTCACCATAATGTTAAATGTTTTACTTTAAAAGAAATACCTCCCTAAGGCTTTAGTTTCTATTCTTTCATTGGTTAAAAAGTTTTAAGATTATTAGAATTTTTTGGTGTTCTATTTGAAGCATTTGATTAAACTAGCTGATATAAAATTGACATATTTAACTGTTTATTGAGATCTTCTGTTAATGGAACCAGTATAATCCCATCTTTTAAGCCATCTTTTATATATGCGTAATGACAGAAAATGAGAGCAATCAATTTCCAAGTCATTTGCCCTAAATAAATCATATTATATACAGTGATATGTGAACAGGTCTTCTACATATACTCGTATATTATCATTGTTTTTGATCATAATCTTTAAAGATGACTAATCATTATAATAGATGTTGATGTTTCTCATGGTCAACATGTGATCAGTTATATTATTGCTGTTCCACCAACATTTTGTGTAACGTACATGCTTGCTGTAAATGTTCCTAAGAAACAAAAACTCATTACTTAATATTTCATTAAGCACACACTTTTGTACATATACTGATTGCTACTAAAAAGTTCATTGCAAATATAAATACATTGCTAATAACATTATAAACAGTTGAACATCTATACCATGGCAAAACAACTGTTTCAAGAGTGTCAGAATGCTCTCTGCATATTCTACAACAGGACTGCTTGAGAATTCTTAAACAAGGAGTAAGTTTGTGTCACAAACTGAAAGGAGGATGCATTTCCTTCCTGTTCCAGCACTATTCTGTCACCTTAATGATATGTGGCACAAAGTATGAACACTCAGCATTGGTGTGGGAATTTCTTGAGGGAGCACCATCAGAAATAGCAGAAGTGAAGCTTCTTGTAACAGCATTATAAATAAAAATAGCAAATTTTTATTGAGTGCTTAGTGTGTCCCGTAAAATATCTACCTTCTTTGAGTCTGCTCTGTTAACTAGGAATAATAAAAACAACTTCTCAACCTAACAGTGATTCTGCAAATAATTATAGCAATAATAATGATCATGTACTGAATGCTTATCAGATATTTTATATATATTACTTATCTAACTCTCTCCATTTGCCTTATTTCTTTTTCTTCTTTTAGTTTTTGTTCTAGAAATAGCAATCTCCCTCGCCTTAGCACAGATTTTCAGTGTATACAATACAATAGGCATTTCTACATTTTGTTCTGAAGCAGATGGAATCTTTTCTCTGCTCAGTCCCATATAAAAATGTGAAGGCTGAGGCGCAGAGAGGCTAAATTACTCCTGTTATGCAGTTAGTGAAAGTCAGGCTTATGTGAACCAGGCTTCAGAGCCCACATGCTCAATCAGTTAGCAATACTTCCTCTTGACTTTAGATGTCAATAACTGGAAGTTTCAATTAATGAAATTGAAGCAAATAGAATGTGATAAAAAGAGTGGTGACAAAATATGCTAGACTCATTTTAAACTTCCCTTGAGAAACATTTTGTGATTTTTAAAAGATAATTGTAGGATATTTTGAGAAATAGTAGTTTCCTGCTTGACAAGATCTTTAAGAAAATCTATTTTGTATCCACAGGTTGAAGTGACCCGGGTTGAGTTATATGCAAATAAAAGGGTTTGTACAAGATGGTTCCTGAACTTTCTATGTGAGCTAATGATTATTTGTTGATTCATGAACACTTACCATGAAACCATAATCATTTGAATGAAGACTATCTTACTGTCTGACTGATACAAATGAAAGAGTAGATGATATCCTGAAATATGTATTCACCTTGGTTTCTAATAGGAAGTTACTTTTTCTCACTTATATTGAGATACGATTTATATAAAGCAATATATAAGCTCTTAAACTTATCTACAATGATTTGACTTCCATATATTGTGAAATGATAACCACAATGTTTTGTTAACATTCATTATCTCCTATACATAAAACCAGAAAGAAAAACAATGTTTTTATCCTTGAGATAAGAACTTTTAGGAACTTTAACAACTTTCAAAGGTACCAAATAGCATTGTTGACTATAGTCACCATGCTGCACATTATATCCCATTATAACTGGAAGGTTGTATGTTTTGACCCTTCATGTGATCCCCCATCCCTACCCCACCCACCTCTGGAACCACAAATATGATCTCTTTTTCTATAAGATTGACTTTATTAGATTCCACAGATAAGTGACATCATGCATTTGTTTTAGAAAGTGATTTTGTAAATGTTGCTTGGTTTTCGATGTGCCTTTTTTTTCATTCTGTGTGTCGTGGCTAAGCAGAAGAGAATGCATCACACAGATTCATGTAGTGCATGTTTAAACAGAATGCCAGAATGCCATGTATTTTTCAATAATGTAGGAAATCACTTTAATCGGAAGAAAAAAAATGCAATAAAATGGATAGTTGTCATGATAATCAGGTTGCAACCTTTTGCTCTGGTTGATTCAGGTAGCTATGGAGAGATCCAAACACGAACCTTGGAGAAATTCCTTTTAAGCTGCATTATGTCTCTAATGATATAGGCCGGAACTTTGTTAGCCTAGGTCAATTTTAGGAGTTTAATCAGGCTTTAGAACTCTGAGCATTATGGGGCAAAGTAAAACTGAGTGTGTGTGTATGTATAGATTAAGATATCTATATATAATTTTAAGTATACAATGTAGTATTACTCTTAAAAGAATGGTGCAGACAGGAATGAAGATGAGTAGATAAGCAGGCAGGGCAAGAGAAGAGGAAGAAGAGTTTTTATTTATTTTTATTTTTGCTGCACATCATATTTGTTCTCCCCAGTTCCAGGACATGAACCCAGGTCCTTGGGGTATATGTGAACTGTGCTTAGCCAGAGATGGTAGACATAACCTCAATTCTGCCAGGGCATCCCACAATATGCTATTATTCATGATGCTATATTGCTTAGGTCTCCAAAACTTATTTATCTTGTATAACTGTGACTTTCATATACTTTGACCAGTCTCCCTATTTTCTCTCACTCTAACCCCAGAGCAACCAACATTCTATTATCTACTTCTTTGAGTTTAACTATTTTAGGTTCCACATATAAATAATATTGTGCACTATTTGTTTTTCTGTGTATGGCTTATTTTGCTTAGCGTAGTGAACTCCAGCTCCATCCATGCTTCCCCAAATGGTAAAATTTCCTTATTTATCAGTGTTTCATAATATTTTGTTGTGCGTATATCCCACATTTTCCTCATCTATTAGTCTCCTGACAGTCATTTAGGTTTATTTCCATATCTTGGTTATTGTGAATTATCCAGTAATGAAGAAGGGAGTACAAGATATCTCCTTGAGATTCAAATTTCAAATCCTGGGACTATATACTCAAAAATGGGGTTGCTAAATTAAGTAGTAATTATATTTTTAATTTTTTAGGACCCTCTATGCTGTTTTCTACAGTGACTGCATCAATTTACATTCCAACCAAAAGTGTAGAAGGACTCCCTCTTCTCCACACCTAGCCAACAACTACAAATGTAATCTCTCACTGTGGTTTTGATTTGCATTTCTTTGATGATTAGTGATATTGATCCCATTGTAAAAGACCTTTTGACTATTGTATAGTTTCTTTAGAAAATGTCTATTTATATCCTATTAATACCTCCAATCTTTAATATATATTTATTCCTAAGGATTTTATTGAGTTTGCTATTAAAATTCATTTCCTTTAAAAGCTACATTTTACCATTGTTTATTGAAATATATGGGAATACATTTTTAGTTTATTCTTTAATGGATTTTATTTTTAGAAGTTTTAGTATTTAAAGAAATATCATGAGCATAGTATAGAGAGTTCCCATACACCCCAAACACTGATCCCATTGTTGACTTCTTAAATTAGTATAACACACTCGTTGCAAATAATGAAGTTGTGCATGTGTATACTAAAATGAATACTTTATTCACATTTGTCTGATTACCTGACACTGCTCTATTTTGTCCGAGGATTCATTCAAAGACACCACATTACATTTAGTCATTATGTCTCTTTAAGCTTCCTTTCTCTGCGATAGTTTCACAGACTTTAATGTCAATGATGTTAATGGATTTGAGGTATACCAACCAAATATTTTATAGAATGTCACTCAATTGGCATTTGTCTGATGTTTTCGTCATGATTAGATTGAAGTTATGGGTTTTTAAGAGGAATATCATAGAGGTAAAATGCCATTTTCATGCAATTATATCAAGGATATATCCCAGCAACTCAATTTATCGTTAATTGTGATGAAATTGAATGATCGATGGATGAGGTTAATTAGTAAGGTTTTTGTCACTGTAAAATTACTCTTTACCACAGTTTCCATATTGTAACTTTGAAAGGAAGTCTCTGTGTTCAGACTCCTACTTATGGAGAGGAGAGTTAGTATTCTACCTTTTTTAGCTTGGAATATCTAAATGATGTGGGTGGGATATCTGCAGAAATTACTTGGAATTCTTTTTCATGGGAGATTTGTCTTTTCTCCTGCTTATTTATTCAGTAATTTATTTATGTTAGTATGAAGTCATGAATATTGTTTTATTCTTCAGGTTATAATCTAACACTAATTTATTTATTTATTTTTTCAAATTATTTTTGTTGGGCCATTAGGAGCTTTCTTAGTTGGTCCCAGTGCTATATTCATATCCGATAAAGTAGTCTTTCAACTAAAGAAATTTTAAAAATATCATTATATAATGATAAAAGGATCAGTAAAATAGAAAAAATAAACATTTATTGATGTATAAACCCAATAAAGGAGCACCCAAATATATCAAGTAAATATTATCAGATCTAAATAGAGATAATGACAGCAACACAACAATAGTAGGACATGCTAATACTCTTCTTTCAGCAAAAGACAGATCATCCAGACAGATAATTAATAAAGAAATAAGATCTTTAAATAACAAAATAGAGGAGCTTAATTTGATAGGCGTAAATAGAGTACTTCACCCTAAAACTACACATTATTTTCAAACAAACACTCATGGAGCATTCTCAAGGATAGACCATATGTTGGGATACAAAATAAGTCGCAATAAATTTTCAAAGATCAGAAACATCCAGCATCTTTTCAGATCACAATGGCATCAAACTAGATATCAACCAAAAGAAGGAGAAGAAAACTGAAAAAGAATGGAGAATAAACAATATATTGTTGAACAACCACTGGGTAGAGGAAGAAATTAAGGAAAAAATTAAAAAATACCTGGAATTAAATGAAAATGAAGACATTACATATCAGAATCTATGGCATGCATCAAAACACTAATAAGAGGGAAATTTATAGCAATATAATCTTGCCTCGGAAAACAAGAATAATCCCAAAAAATCCTAAACCTTAAGCTAAAGGAACTATAAAAAGAAGAAAACCAGAAACATAAATCCAATAGAAGGAAGGAAATAATAATGCTTAGGGCAGAAGTCAATGAAATAAACACAAAAAGTTTATCCATAAAAATTAATGAAACCAACAGTTGATTATTTGAAAGAATAAACAAAATAGACAACTAGCCAGACTCACAAAAAAGAAGAGAGAGAAAACACAAATAGAATCATAAATGAAAGAGGAATAATCACAGCAGAAATGGGAGAAATACAGAGGGGTATAAGAGAACGTAATGTAAAAATATATGGCAAAATTGGGTAAACTAGAAGATATGGACACATTCCTGGAAATGTATAATATTCCAAAACTAAACCAAGAACTAGAAATCATGAACAGATTGATCACAAGCAAAGAAATCAAAACAGTAATTAAAAACCTTCTCAAAAACAAAAGCCCTGGACCAGACAGTTTCACCAGTGAATTTAACAAAGAGTTCAAAGAAGAATTAATTCCAACCTTTCTTAAACTATTCCAAAAAATAGGAAATGGAAAAATTCCAAACACTTTTTATGATGACATATTATGCCGATTCCAAAATCAGATAAAGACTGCACCAAAAATGAAAACTATCATCCAAAAACAGAAAAAGAAACAAGCATGGAGAGGATATGGAGAAATGGGAATTCTAATTCACTGTTGGTAGGAGTGTAATATGGTGCAACTATTCTGGAAAGCAGTATGGAGATTCCTCAAAGAATAGAAAATGGAAATTCCATATGATCAAATTAATCCCTTACTGGGTATTTACCCCAAAACACAAAACAACACTTAGTTACAGATATATATGCACCCCCATGTTTATTTTCAGCATTATTCACAATAACCAAGAGCTGGAAACTACCTAAATGCCCATCAACAGATGTGTGGATAAAGAAGATTTGGTATATATACACTATGGAACTCTACGCGGCCATCAAAAATGGAGAAATCCTTCCATTTGCAGAAACATGGATGGACGTGGAGAGAATTATGGTCAGTAAGATAAAGACAGAAAGAGAAAGACAGATATCAGGTGATAGCACTCACATTATGTTTCTAGAGATAGAAAACAAACAAATGGTATAAATTACGCAATATAAAACTTAAAAAAAATTAAGAGAGAACTAATCCAAAGAACAATGTACTCTTAGTGGTGGGGGACAAATAGGCAAAGCAAAGGTTACCGAAGATATGGGAGAGTGGTTGGGGAAACTGGGTAACGGGGATTAATTGTGAATGAAAGAGGAAAAAGGGGGAAGTATTGGCAAACCTACCGAGCTATATGCAGATGCAAATTTTCTATTATGTATACCTCAAAGCAAGTTAATGTCAAAATGCAATATCCCTTCAATAAAACAATCTATAAAAAAGAAATTAAGGGGTGTTTTTAATGTTTCATAATTAGAAACAATATTTGTTGGAAGAAACTTATTGACTCACTTGAGTTAAAATATTTCCTCAATCTGTAGTTAGGTGAGAGATTTTATCATAAGAGTTTTTTACATTATTCAGTTATTTTGAATCTATTGAGACTTACAATTAATTTTCTTTCATTTTTTTAACATGGTAATTAATGTATTTTAGCATATTATCATATTTTTAGTGATACCATTTTCAGATTTCCAGTAGAAATGCAATTTAATTATATACCATTTTTAAAAAATATACTGGTGGTGTTATACCTTAATATCTTAAAAATTGTGTGTCTATGTTCACAAATCTGTTTCACTTTAAATGTTCTTTTCTCTTATACTTGTTTGCTTTTTGGTCACAGATTTTACATACGAAAAGGATATTGAGTACTTTTATATTTTCTTTAACTTTGAACTTTTGTATAAGATTGACTCTTTCACTTATGAAAATGTATAATAGAACACACCTATTACTCTGGTCCTAGCAGAGGATTTTTCCTGGTAGGCGTTTAAATAGCTTAATATCTTTTTTGAAATTGTGACATTTTTGAAAGAAGGAATGGAGAGAAGAGTTGAATTTTTATTATTTATTTGTTTATTTTGGTTTTTCCCCTGACCCCTGGTCTTAACCCAGGTCCTTTGGCATTATATGGTCCATATCTAAGCCATTCTAGTCACTGGGGTCAAAAGGGCATGTCATATTATTTAATTTCTTTAATGCTTGTACATATCTGATTTTATATTGAGAGTTTCAAAAATATTAAAACCATTTCCTGAATTTACATTTTTAGGAAATAAATTGTTCATTCAATTTAATTTCCATATTTACAGTTGTTCTTAGTTCTCTATTATTCATCTGAAATCTGTCTTTACCTGCTGTACTTTACATTTTGAGTATTGCTTATGCACTAAATTTTGACGAAATTTATCTAATTTATTATCTTTTCAAATAATTGGTTTTTGGTTTTGGTAATTATTTTTATGTTGTTTGATTTTCTGAAGTATGTACTCTACATTCTCCTTTTCCCCCCACTGACTTTAGCTTTATTTTTCTGTCCTTTCCCTAATTTCTTGAGTTAAATACTATAACAGAGACAAATAACTTTTCTCCAAAAATTTGTACTCTACTTCTAAAGTGTGGGGTTGTGACTGATATGTATTTTCCCAACAGAGTGCAAAAGCAACCTGTCACTCATAGATGTAGTTTCTGCCAGTGGGACATTAGCAGAAGTGATGTTTCACTTTCAGACCAAGAGGATTAACTGTCAGATGCAAGGTCTATTATACCCTGCCTTTGTGTGATATCTAATAGCAATTCTCTGACACTAAGTGTCCTACAATTCCAATTCAGTTCAATTCTGACACTAAATACCTAGGGTCAGCACAGATCCCACAAGTTCAAGACAAATCTTACAATTCTGATACTAGTTATCCAGAGTTAGAACAGACACCACAGTTTATGGAGCTCAGTTTGCCAGGACTGCCCTCACTTCAGGTTCTGGCTGCAAGTACCAGGCGTCCACTTTTATATCACTTGGCCATATTTTCAAGCGTCTTCTGATCCCACTTTAGATAATTTTCTAAAATGAGTAACAGGGCTCAAGGGACTGGTATGCTTACAATCAAGGGATTACAACGGACAGAAATGAACTGTTAGATGAGGAGGGACATGGAGTGAAGTTTAGAAGGGTTCATAACATAGGGACCTTTGTCTCTCTGGATTACCAGGAAATTCCTGAGCCCTCGTTAGAGTTTTTTCCAGAACTTCTATCCTCCCCGGTTGTTGGCGGTGTGGTTAAAAATTGCAAATTTCTGACCCCATGATTTATTTCTCTAATAACAAGCCTCAATCCAGCAGCTTTCCAGTGCCCTCCAGAGTGAACAGCTCATTACCATAAATTCAGTTATAGTCCAAAGAAGTTTGCTATAAATAACAAAGATACTCTAACCCTTCAAGAAACTCAAAGAAAGTGTTCTAGAAGTTCTGTGCCAGGAACCTAGGACAAAGGCCAAATAGATCTTTTGTTGTACCATCCTGTAGCTACAGGCTGAATTATACAAGGGTAATATTAAAATTATAAGATAGTAAAACCATAGATGGAATCAGTCATTATCCAGAGAGACACCTCTTGGAGGAGATCTGTCCACAGTATTGTCCGATCTTATGAGCAATAAATAAAATTTGTTATGTCAAGGAATATTGATATGAGCACTACCACAGCAGCCAACGTTGTTTTCCCGGCTAATGCATAATACGGCTCATAATTTTCCTGCCTTTATTTTTTGTAAAGGTTAAAAAAAACCTTTACAAATAAATCAGAGGATCTAAAAGGAAGAATTTCGGGTGAACAGAGCAACTGTAGAGTTAAGAGAGATCCAGGAAAGACAAAAGTTATATAGGTAAAGTCCTTCATTTTTCATAAAACAGTCCTTGTAAATAAATATGTCTCTAAAGACAGCCTCAAATATATGTAAAGGAAAAGTTGAAAGAATAAAATGAGGCATACATACTCCTTCCCTAGGAACGACTTTATACAAGTTGTGTAATTACCATATCATTTTTGCTTTTACTCTGTCAGTACGGTTTTGGGTTTTACGTATTATTTAGTACGATCTCATCATTTATTTTTTGCATCTGAGAATGTACAAAAAATATTTCATGTAAATTATTGGCAATCACTTATTTGTTTTCTGCCATTTTAGCTTACAAAAGCTTTCATAAGAACACTCTGCTTTTGGACAGTGGTGAAAACCAGTATCATTTTTGTGCCTGGTTTGTAATTATATTACATAGTGTTCAGAGAATATGATGTATATTGTAGTGTCAACTGAGATATAATGTTTTGCAATATAAGAAAATGTTTATTTTGCCCAAAAACTTGCATGAAAGACCTGAAACCGTAAAATACATAGCGTAAAATGTTTGGAAAAAGCTCCATGACATCAACTTCAGAGATGTCTTTGGGGAAGTGACACTTGTAGCAAAGGTAATGAAAGTAAAACTATCTCAAATTAAGTTTCTGCACATCAAATGACACTGCCACTAAAACAAAAAGGCAACCCATTGAATGGGAGAATATATTTGAACAATGGACATCAGACAAGCAATTAATCCCCAAAATATATAAAGAGCTCACATACCTCAACAACAAAAAAGCAAACTACCCAATCAAAAAATGGGCTGAAGAGCTGAATACACATCTTTTTAGAGAAGATGCACAGATGACTACAGACACATGCATGCAAATAAAAACCACAATGAGATATCACTGCACACCTAGGAGAATAAACTATATCCAAAAGACTTGAAACAGCAAGTGTTGGAGGGGGTGTGGAGAAAAAAGGAACCCTCCTACACTGCTGGCAGGAAAGTAAATTAGTGCACCACTTTGTAAAACTATGGAGATTCCTCAAAAAAATAAAGATGAATCTGCTATTCAATCCAACAATCCCAATTCAAGGCATATACCCCGAGGATACAAAAGTCTAATCAGAAAAAATATATATGCACCCCTATGTGTATAGCAGCACAATTTGCAATAGTCATGACATGGAAACAACCTAAATGCCTATCAACTCTAATCTTCTCCCATTAATAGAACTCTATTAAAATTGCTTTTAGAGTCACTGTTAATAGTGTAAATTCACTTGTCACTATGTTATGTTGCAATTAGAAGCAATTCCAAAATTTCAGTGGCTTGTCAGCAAAGAGGATGTAATTCGTTTGCATATTACTTGTTTCTATTGAAGTAACATTGGTTTATTACCATATGTATACACATATATGTATGTCAGTATCTGTACATACTGCATTACACTAGCCTAGGAAAGTATAGTTTCCATCTATCACTATACAATTGATTGCTTTAACACGATTTAACTACCTCCCTTCCCTCTTCCCTTCTGGTAACTACTATTTTGTTCATATAGTCTAAGTGTTTTTGTTTTATCTTGTTTAATTGATTTTATTGAAGGAATATTACATTATAATATTAACTATATTTAAAGTGTACATCATAGTAAATTTATATCTGTATATACTGCAGTAAGTTTACCAGTATTTCCTTGCTTTCCACTATACCTCACTTGCCTTTACCTCATTTGTCTCCTACTCCTCCCCTAACTCTTTCTGCATCTGCCAACTTGCTTTTTTTGGGCTAAAAGTGTGCTGCTAATTAATTTAGTTCATTTTTAAAGCCTATTTTTAATTAATTTAGTTAATTCATTTGCTAGCTATCTCTATACACCACAGATGAGTGATATATGATGTCTGTCCTTCTTATAACTTATCTAAATAAGCATAATTTCCTACAAGTCCATCCAACTTGCCACCAATGGCAGGTTTCTCATTTTTGGTAGATGTATAGTATTCCATTACTTGTATATGCCACATCTTCTTTATCTTCTCATCTGTCCATGGACATTTAGGTTGTTTTCAGTTCTTAGCTATTGCAAATAATACTGCAATGAACATGGGGGGGGGTGCATATATATCTGTGAATAAGTGCTGTTGTGTTTTTCGAGCAAATGCCCAGTAGAGTAATAACTGGATCATATGGGATTTCCATTCTCAATTCTTTGAGGACTCTCCATACTGCTTTCCAAAATGGTTGCACCATTTTGCACTCTCACCAACAGTGTATATGAGTTTCCTTTTCTCCACATCTTCTCCAGCACTTGTTGTTTCTATTCTTTTGCATAATAGCCATTCTTATAAGTATAAGGTGATATCCCATTTTTGTTGCTATTTGCATTTCCCTAATGACAAGAGTAGAACCCCTTTTCATGTGCCCTTTGATTATTTGTATGTCATCTTTAGAGAAGTGTCTAGTAAGATTATCTACCCATGTTTTAATTGGATTGTTAGTTTTTTGCTCTTGAGTTTTTGAGTTCTTTATCTATTTTGGTTATTAATCCCTCGCGAGAAATGTGATGTGCAAATATCTTCTCCCATTCAGTAGAATGACTTTCTGTTTTGATGAAATATTCTGTAATTGTGTAGAAGCGGAAGTTTGATGTAATCCAATTTGTTTATTTTGGATTTTATCTCTCTTGCTATTGGAGTTGAGTTACCAAAAAAACTTTTAACGTCCTATAGTATGTTGCCTATGTTTTCTTCTGTGTATTTTATGATTTCTAGCCTTGCATTGAAGTCTCTAATCCATTTTGAATTAATTTTTGTGTAAGATGTTAAATAGTGATCCAATTTCAATCTTTTGCATGTGGTTGTCCAGTTTTCCCAACACCATCTATTAAAGAGACCATCTTTGTCCCATTTTAAGCTTTTGATCCTGTGTCAAAAATTGAATGTCCATATAGCTATGGGTTTATTTCTGGGGTCTCAATTCTGTTCCATTGATCTGTATTTCTGTCTTTATTCCAATATCTTTGCTTTGTAGTAGGTTAAAGTCAGGGAGTGTGACACCTTCATCCACTGGTCCCCAGGAATTTTTTCTTTCTTTTTTTTTTTAGAGAAGAGGAAGAAGTATTTATTTTATTTTTATTTAGTTGTTCATGTTAGCTGTTCCCTTTGACCCGGGTCTTGAATCTGGGTCCTTGGGATGCATGTGTACTGCACCTGGTGGCTTTATCCACTAGGCTACCAGGATGCCAAGTTGTAAAAAAGAATTATTTGGGGGTCAGTGGGTGCTATTTTCCCATAAATAGGGTTTCAGATTTTAACTTACACCTTTGTATATTTTAACTGCTTTAAGTACAAAATTTTTCATTATATTTTTAGTACTAGACATTTTAGAAACAATTTCAGATTACAGAAATATCAGATAGTACAGAGACATTCCATATATCCTTCATATAAACATGGATTCCTCTATTATTTATAGCTTATATTAGTGTTGTACATTTATTCTAATTAATGAGCCAGTATTGATATCGTTTTTTCAGTCTTATGTGAAATTTGATATTTGTTAAAGGTTTTATTGAGGTATTTTGATTTACAAAATGATGCAAGCCCATGTGTTCCAGTAACCATTCGTCAGATATCTGATGATACACCATGCCTAACACCAGATTAACAAAAGTCTTCCACTAATGTTCATTGAACACCCCACCATTTCCCACTGGTAACATCAGTACTACTGTCAATGTTCAAATGTTGTTTGTTGTATTATTTGTTCAGTTGTTTTGTTTCTTTATATTCCACATATGAGTGAAATAATCCAATATTTGTCTTTCTCCATCTGACTTAGTTCAGTTACCATGATTGACTTAGGTCCATCCATGTTGTTATGAATGACAGCATTTAATATTTTTAAGGGTTGTGTAGTATTCCACAGTGCATATATATCACAACTCCTTTATCCATTTATTTGACAATGAGCACTTAGGTAGTTTCCAATTATTGGCTATTGTGAATAATTCTGAAATAAACACAAGGGTGCATATAAATGAGATAATATGGAATTTACATTCTCAATTTTTTGAGGACTCTCCATACTGCTTTCTATGATGGCTTCACCATTGAACATTGCCACCAACACAATAAAAGTGTTCCCTTTTCACTGCATCTTCACGGACGTTTATTGTTTCCAGTCTTTTGGATAATAGCCATTATCACAGGTGTGAAGTTGTATCTCACTGTTGTTTTGATTTGCATTTCTCTAGTAATAAGAACATCTTTTCACTTGCCTGTTGGCCATTTGTATGTCTCCTTTGGAGAAATATCTTTTCAGATCTTCTTCCCATTTTTTTGGATTGGTTTATATGCTTTCTGTTGCTGAATTTTATGAGTACTTATGTATTTTGACTATTAAGCCCATATCAGATATATGATGTGCAAATAGCTTTTATCAGTCAGTAGGATGTAATTTCGTTTTGGTATGTTTCTTTAATTGCACAGAGGCCTTTTAGTTTGACGTAGTCTCATTTGTTTATTTTTGACTTTGTGTCCCTTGCTGGCGGAGTTGAGTTCCCCAAAAATCTCTTTAAAACTGATGTCATGGAAGATATCTCCAATGTTTTCTCCTGGTTATTTTATGATCTCCACTCTTATGAAGTGATATATATTTATTCATCTGCATGTGACTATTCATATTTCCAAACACCATTTATTGAAATGACAGTCCTTTCTCCCTCATATGTTCTTGTTTCCTTTATTATAAAATAACTGACTATGTATTATATGCATGAGTAGATTTCTGGTGACTCAGTTCTTTTCCACAGATTCATATATCTGTTTTGATTCCCTTATGATCTATATATCTGGTTTTATTTCATTATTTATAATTTTGATCACTGTTGCTTTCCTCTATCTCAAGGTATGGGAGCGTTATTCCTCCATTCTTGTTCTTTTTTTCTCATGATTGCTTTAGCTATTCAGGGTTTTATGTGATTTCATGCATATTCAAACTTTTGGTTCTATTTCCTTTAAAAAGGCCAAGGAGATTTTCATGGGGGTTGCGTTATATTGCTTTAAGTAAAATGGCTATTTTAAACACTGTTAACTCTTCCCAACCAGCAGCCTGGGATATCTTTCTATCTCTTTTATCTTACTCTATTCCTTCTAACAATGTCTTATAGTTTTCATTGTATAGGTCTTTCACTTCCTTTGTTAAGTATATTCCAAGGTATTTAATTCTATTTTCTAATATAAATGGGATATACTTTTCTTGATTTCACTGTTTTCTATCACATTACTTACATATAAAAACATGACAGATTTTTGTATATTAATTATGTAACCTTCCATTTTGCCTCACTCATTTATTAATTGTAGTAGTGTTTTGATGGAGTTTTTAGGATTTTCTACATATATAATCACATCATCTGCTCCAATTAGGATTCATTTTATTTTTTGCTTCTTGTCTAATTGCTCCTTCCTGGGACCTCTATTATGATGTTAAATAGCCCTGGTGAGGTGGACAGTCTTATTTTCTGATCTTAGAGGAAAAGGTTTCAGTTTTATACTGTTGAGTATGGTATTGGTTGTGGGTTTATGATATATGACCTATATTCTGTTAAGGTATGTTCTGTCTATTGTAGCTTTATGCAGAGTTTTTATCATAAATGTACGCTAAATCTTATCAAAAGCATTCTATGCATCTATTGATATGCTTATGAGACTTTTTCACTTGCCTTTGTTAATGTGGTATACTACTTTTTTAGATTTGTGTATATTGAACCATTATTACATCCCCAGGAAAAATCCCACTTTTTCATAATGAATGAACCTTTGATGTATTGTTGGATTTGGTTGACTATAATTTGTTGAGGATTTTTGGGTCTGTTCATCAGAGGTATTGTTCTACAATTTTCTTTCTTTGTGACATTCTTATGTACTTTTTTATTAGTGTAATATTGGCCTCATAGAAAGTGCTTTGGAAGTGTTCCTTGTTCTTCAATTTTTTAAGAGTTTGAGAAGAATGGCTATTAATTCTTCTCTGAATATTTGATACAACTCACTAGTAAAGCCATCTACTCCTGAGGTTTTATTTTGGGGGAGACTTTGGAATACTTTTTCAATTTTCTTCATTGCAATAGGTCTTTTCTGCTTTTCAATTTCTTCCTGATTCAGTCACAGTAGGCTGAATGATTATCAAAATCACCATGTCCTCTATTTTGTCCAATGTTTTGGCATAGAACTGTTCAAAGTAGTAACATATAATGCTTTGTATTTCTGAGGTATCAGTTTTAAATTCTCTCCTTTCATTTCCGATTCTACTTACTAGAGTTTCCTTTTTTTCAATGATTTGTCAATTTTGTTATCTTTTGAAGAGTCAGCTTTTATTTTCATTGATCTTCTGAATTGACTTTTTGATTTGCATTTCATTTATTTCTGCTCTAATTTTTATTATTTCTCTACTTTTTTGACTTCTGGATTCAATTGTTCTTTTTCTAATTGCTTTAGGTATATGGGTATATTTTTTTTTGGTTGTTTGCATTTTTTTCTTGTTTCTTGAGGTAGGCCTGAATTGCTATAAACTTTCCTCTTTGTACAGCCTTTTACAGCATCCCGTAAGTTCTGGAGCTCTTATCTTTCTTCTCATTTGTCTCCAAGCACTTTTTTTATTTTTATTTTTTCTCTTTTACACAAGAGTCATTCAGGAGGATATTGTTTAGCCTATACATATTCTGGAGTTTTCCACATTTTGGTGGTTGATTTCTAGTTTTAAGCCAAAATGATAAAAGATACTTTGTATGATTTCAATCTTTGTAAATTTATTGACGGTTGTTTTGTTTCCCAACATGTGGTCTATACTTGAGAATGGCCCAGGAACATTTGAAAAATGTGAATGCTGCAGTTGTCTGGAGTAATGGTCAGTGAATATCTTTTAAACTCATCTGTTCTTATTTAAGGTTATTATTTCCCTGTCATTTTCTGCCTGGTTTATATGTACTTTTTTCTATGACTGTCATGTCTGTTTTGAGTTCTGTGAATAATTGTTTATGTATTTTGATGTTTTTTCATTTGATTCATGTGTATCAATGAGTTATGCTTTCTTTCTTTCTTTTTTTTTTTGCTAAATTGATCCCTTGATTATATGCCCATCTTCTCTTGCTATCTTCTTCAGTTAAAAGTCTATTTTATCTGATATAAGCATGGCTGTCCATGCCTTTTTTAGGTTACCATTTTATTACAGGATTGTTTTCCCAACTTTAACTTTTATCTTATGTTTATCTTTCAAATTTAGATGACTTTTCTGTATGCAGCAGAAAGGTCGGTTATTTTTATAAATCCTCTTGCCCACTCTGTGCCTTTTGATCATTTCATTCAGTCATTAACATTGAGGTTACTTATTGATATGTGACAGTTTATTGTAATTTTGTAAACTGTTGTCTGACTATTATTTCAGAAAATGTCTTTGTTTTTCTCTTATCCTTTTCTTAGAAGTTTAGAAACATTTACATTGTGATGACTTTTCTTTAATTTTCTTCTTTTTTTTAATATATGGGTTTATTTCTTGAATTTACCCTGGGTTTTACATAAACATGTCTATGCTTATAACCTGTTTAAACTCAAAAGCAAGCTAATACTGAGCTCATTCTAGCAGTTAATATTTTTACTATCCACATTTTTTAATGTCTTTCTGCTTCTAAGTGGGGTTTCTTTTCAGATTATAGAACTCCCTCTAGTATTTCTTGTAAGACTGGTTTAGTTGTAATGAATTTCTTTAAATTTTGTTTGTATGTAAAACTCTATCATTTCTTCAATTCTAAGTGAAAATATAACATGGTAGAATATCTTTTGTTGGAAATCCTTTTCTCTCAACACTTTGAATATACCATGCCATTCCCTCTGGTATGTACCTTTTCTATTGTGTAGTACACCTACAGTTTTATGGGGCTTATTTGCATGCAACTCATTTTGCTGTGGTACTTTTAAGATTCTTTACCTTGTTTATTTGTCATTTTAATGAGATTATATCTTGGCATATATCTCTTTGGGTTTCTTCCTTTCTTTTTTTTTTTTTGCTACTCCTTGAGTTTCCTGGTTCTGGAGCTATGTTTCTTTCTTCAGGTTAGGGAAATTCTCAGCTATTTTTCTTCAAATGTTCTTTCTGCCCCTTTCTCTCTTTTTGCTTCTGGGAACCCCATGATACAAATGTTGTTTCTCCCAACGCTATCCTATAAATTTCGTATGCTGCCTTTGTTTCTTTCATTCTTTGCTAGCCTGCATGAGTATATTCCACTGCCCTATCTTCTAGCTCACTGATTTTATTGGAGGCTTCTTCTGACCTACTGTTGAGACTTTCTGTTGTGCTCCTTCGCTCAACTATTGCTTTCATTAGCTTCATGAATTCTGTTTGAAATAGCCTCATAATTCATCTATTTTTGTTGTGGTTTTCTTTTTCTTTCTCTGTTGTTCTCCTGATTTCATTGCAAATCATTAAAACTATTGCTTTAAAGTCTTCTTCACATAGTTAACTTAATTCTGTTGCATTCAGTTTTTTTGCCAGGTTTTCTTCAGCATCTTGATTCATAAGGATCCTATCACTCTTTCCCCCGTATCCTGGGCTTTGGGTTCATGAATGAAAGTCCTTTCCCAGATATGGTGATGTCTACTGAAAGGTCAAGCCCTTAGTCTCTGGAGAGTGTGTTAATATCGGTAGTCTCTCTCTATGAACTCTGGGGTTTCCAACAAGGCAGCATGGCACTGAGTCATACTGGTTTCTACCATTTTTGAAGCTGTGTTTCCTTTCTCTTAGTGGACTTGCTAGACCTCATTTCTTTTCGAAGGTTGTAATTGCATAATTGGTGTGTTTTTTGTTTGTTTGTTTGTTTTTGTCTGTGACTAGATGAATTCAAGATCCTAACCCTCCACCATCTTGGAACTAGAACCTCTAGTGTTAATTTTTTGAAGAATTTCCATACTGCTTCTTTAGAATATTTACTCCATTTTATATTCTCACCAACAGTGTTAGAGGGTTCCCATTGTCCACAGCCTTGCCAACACTTATTATTTCTTATCTTTTGATTATAACCGTTCTTCTGTGTTTGAGGTCATAGTTCATTGCTGTTTTGACTAGCATTTCCTTAATAATAAATAATAAAAGATGTTCATTGCCTGCTTATTGTTTCTTTGGAGAAATTAATTAATTCATATTCATTATTGTTGATTTTTATTCTTTATATACATATATATATTGACCTCAGACATGTGATGTGAAAATATATTCCTTCGTTCAGTAATTTGCCTTTTCATTTTTGCAGTGGCTTCTTTTGTTGCTCAGAAGATGCAGTCCCATTTGTTTTCTTTTGCTTTTCCTTCTCTTACTGTCAGAGATACATCTTCAAAAGCATCTTTTATAGTAAAGCGTTATCACCTATCATCTCTTCTATGTATTTTATGGTTTCAGGTCTATATTCAAGTCTTTAGTACATTTTGAATTAATTTTTTATATAGTGTAATATAGTGGTCTAGTTTCATTCTTGACATGTGATTGTCTATTTTTCCCAACATCATTCATTGAAAAAATATTCCTTACTCTGTTTTATGCCCTTGGCTCCTTTTTAGCCAATTAGTTGTCCATATACACACTTTACATTTTTGTTGTAGGTCAGCTGAGATACTGCAACATGTCCTCTTCACTTCAAAGATCTAATCTAAAGGGAAAACTGTCAGCTGGAATATTGTTATTACTTTTGTAGAAAAAAATGATAGAGAAAGTATTTGCTTCTACCTCTCATTTATGATGTAAGAATATTTAATACTTCATCTTTCGTAAGAAGGAATTTATAGGAAGGACTGTATGAGAAGAAATAAATACTTTGAAAATTAACTTAATATTCCACAATATAAAATGATATTTTATAAAGGATCTGTATTGCTAGTTTTCATAGATAAGTTTTAGTCCTCTTTTAACTCATCACCATCATTTTACAGAGTATCATCTCCTACTTCTTATAACCTTTCATTTGCATGGCTTTTCTCACTGCACACTCTTCTGGTTTTACTCTAGTAATCAAAATAAATGTGACGTAACCAGCAGAATTTAACACTATAAATAATCCATGTTTTATTATTCTCACATATTAAACACAAACATACTTATCTTCCTTATTCTAATGAAAGCCACATTTAATTCACTTTTAATGTTTGATCGTTAATTAGAAATATGTATGCTTCATAGTAATAGCCTCATTTTCACTGATGCTTGACTTTTACTGTTGTAACAGGAATTTTTCAAAGTGTTTAGCCCAAAGTTAAGGTGGTAGGAATGCTCTCAATCTATCTCATATGTCTTTTGAATTTAATAGCAGACCTTGTGTTAATAACATAACTATAACCATCATTTAAAGTGGTTTCTTCTGCTGCTCCTCCCATAATCTTAAACTTAAGATGAGTTAAATAGCTATGTCAGTGCAAACAGCTTTGAAACAGTTAAAAGTACCAGGTCATATTTCTTTTTTGGCAGATCTGCAGTATAGTTTTTCAAAATACATTTCTCTAAGACCATACATTTTAAGTTTGGGACTCATAAAGCCATATTGCATGGCATGATTTAATCACCTCAGCATAAGATTAAAGATATTTTTTTCTGGCAACATTTTGTTTAATAAATAATCCATTGCTACAGATTCTGAGATCTTAGAGAACCTTTTTAGAATATCAAAAAGCAAATGCTGGTTAGTATTTTGAAGCTGAAAATATTTCTTCTTAGAAAAATATGGAAAAGTTATCTTTGGAATCAAGATTATCACTACTAACAATTAGATCTATTATATCCCCATTCTTCTCTGCTTTCTATAATCATAAAATGAAGGAGTTGGATTAGATGATCCTCAAAGCCTCTTCCAACAGTTTCTGCCTTTACTTACCATAAATGTGCAATGATATTTTTCATTACTTTTGATAAGCTGTTATTGTTGGATGTGAATGGTGCTATTTTCCTTCCCAAATGATATATTTTAGAGTTTTCTTTTCTTGTAGTCACTCGCTGGGTGTCAAATGCCACGGGAATAGTATCATCTTTGTAGCCTGAAATGACTTCTTGAGATGTCATGTAGATTTATAAAACTTAAGACCTGATGTGAATGAATACTGTCATTAAGTATGTATTGACCTGAATATCAGAGGACTTAGCTACGGTTTTGCTACTATTATTCACTCAATCAAGTCAATAGCTGCCATTAAAATGTGAGACTCAGTGTTTAGGAAGTCTTTGTCAGTTCTGTGCTTTTACTTACTTTTTTCACTTCTAAAATTTTTATTGAGGTATAGTGGATATACAACATTGTATTAGTTTCAGGTGTATAACATGATGATTTGTTATTTGTATTGGAAATGGTTAACATCTATTCCTATAGACACAAAATTTTTTTGGTGATGATCTGCTCTCTTAGGTACTTTCAAATATGAAATACAGTATTATTAACTATTCACTAGTCCATACATCACATCCTTAGCACTTATTTATTTTATAAGTGGAAGTTTATATCTTCGGCCTACGCTGTATATTTTTGCATACAATGTCTCCCATCCCATCTCTTTGATGGTAAAGTCAAGAAAACAAAGTCCCAGAGGTTAAATTTAATTCAAAAACTGGAAAACTTTTAGACTTCTATGGCACCTCTATTACAGTCTTCTGGGATTTCTGAGGCCATGCATTCCACTCATGCTTAGCTCATTTAATCCTTTGGCATTTTCATGACATTTTGGTTATACTTTGCATAAATCACATAACGAAAAACATTTTAAGTATTCACTATGAAAGACCTTTTATTCATTTAAGATTTTTGATTGATTTACATTCACTTATATCTTTTATTTTTCTTTTGACATTATAATAAACTATTTCGATTGGTTTTGATTGGTATAATTCATAATTTTTAACTGAATCGGTAAGCAAGTTTCGACCAGTTGTGAACTGATTAGCTTTCAACATTCTGATTCTCTCACAGCTGCCTATGACAGGGGTCAGAGCTATAATTATGATTAGCAATGAAGTAAAGGTAGAGAATTGTTAGGGAAATATCAGGCATTATGAGAATGCCTGATGAAGCTATTTCTTACAGGAGCTTGGTCATAAGAAAAAATATATGTATGTAGATATACTTTTAAAGGTGTTCTTAAAATAACAACAACTTTAAAATGTACATTCACTCTACTAAGATGCTTACATTGGAAGAGGAATCACATTTTTATAGAATGATATTTCTGCCTTATGCTACTTCCAAGAAAATCAATTTTTAAAAACAACTGTAAATTCAAAGAAATAACTACTAATAGATATCACTCATATTGGTAATGAAGTTATCTAATGTCATTTCTATTTGTATTAAAATTCCAGGTGGTTAAATTTCAACTAATTGTTGGGTATAATTTACTTAATTGCAAACTGTTACTATGTGAGTTTTCTGTCTTTTAATATTTCTAACACAATCATAGAAGAAACATACACATTAATGTACATAAAAAGATTCAATATCAACTATAAGAAAGCAGTTTTGAGCATTTGACCTTATAAGAAAATTAGAAGGTGATAATGTATAGATAGCAGTGGCAATAGCATTTATGGTAGACTGTCTGGGTACAAATTTGTTTCATTATTGTTGACTATGTAAGCTTTACAAACTGATGTCTCCCTTATTCTGCTTCTCATTATGTAAAATAGATACTAATGTACTACCTACCTAATGTGGTTGTTGGAAATTGATGAGATAAATGTATGTAAAGGACTTAGATGATAGTGTGTTACAGTAGGCTGAGCTCATTGTTATCATTCTTTATAGAACACAATGCTTTCCCAGACAATGCCATTGGTCTGCTATTGGTGTAGTATTTAATGCAGAAAAGTTCTAAAATGACAAAAGAAATTAGTAAAACACTATAAATAATCACACCTATACATTAAATAATATTTCTATGACTTTGAACACTTCTGTGATTTTAAATGAAAATGCAGCAAACTTTTGCTGCAGCTGTATTCTTTTGGGTGATGAAAAGATTTGACATTATGTCACCTTACAAAATTAGAATAGATATCCTTTTGATTATAGAGAGAGAACAGGCAGAATTAAAAGTTGAGCTCTGAATGAAAAAGGTACAGTGAAGCACAGAAGTAATGCTCAGAGTGAGGGCAGTTAGAAAGGGAGATAAAATATAAAGTCAAATGACAAAAGAAAAATAATTTTCATGAAAAATATTATGACATAAACCTAGTTTTGAGTTTCTTTCATGATCTTTTAAAAAAACAATCCCCAGAGTATTTAGACTGCAGGCTTTCAGTTCCAGTTTTATAAGTATCGCCAACCTAGTTAACATCAATTTCAAACTACCTTGACTCAAGAAAACCATTTTATAGTACATGAAATAAATGGTCTATATTGATTGGCAGAGAATTCTTTCTCATGCATGTGTGCGTTTTCCAAAAGTACTTAAGTTAAAGATTTTATATTCTGCAAATAGCAGTCATGTTTTAAAATTAAATATTTAAAGTTTAAAAGTATATTAATTTACATGTCTTTATCATGGTTACCCCAACTAGCGAAGTAATGTCATGGGCAGACAAGAGCAGTGATTTCAGTTTGTAGCTTTAAACCAACTGTAGGTAAATGCCTCCACTTTGCTAATTTCATTTTCAGACTGTAGAAGATTTGTCTACTTATGAGAAACTATAATTTAAAGTTTTAAAATCTTATTGTAAATATGTAGATGTTCATGTTATCCCTTAATAGCATTAAATGTAATGTTATGTCTTGAAAATTCCCAAATATATGTGGATTTCTAAGGAAGCAGACAAACTTCTCCAGAGAGAGTAACCTTACAAACCTTAAAACATTTGCCTTTCCAAATGGTGAACCTTTTAGAAGTTGAATGCTTCAGGATTTTGGAATTGCAAGCTCATGTTGCTAGCACAATAGTTTAAAAAGAATTCATTATGCTACAATGTATGCACATAAAATGCAAGCATATAAAAATTTGTATATATTTGGGAAAAATAATAGTTAATACACTCATAAATACATTGATTTATTGTATGTACTTTGACAAAATAAATGGTAACCTAAGATTTTTCCTGTCATTTATTTTTATAAAACAACAGCTGAAAAATAGCTTTACTTGGAGAACATATTTTTTTTTTTACCATCTTCCATCTGGGCCACCATACTTGGCAACTGAGTTATTTGCATTACAACTTTTAGACCTACTACTGCGATCCAGCACAAGGCATGGTTTGGAAGATGGTTATTTCAAGTGTGAATCATGTGCAAATTTTGCAAGTTAGTAGTCTGAATATAATTTTCCATTAGTTTAGCTAACAGATATTTATTGAACAGCATGTATGTTTTTAGAATTATGGTGAGTTTTGAATTATGGAAGAAAGAATAGGGGAAAGAAATATATTTTATTTTTATTTTAAACATCTTTCAACACGAAAACTATTTCATGAAAATGTGTAATGCCAAATGTGATCGTCCCTGTGAGCTACTCCCCTTGTGTTACTCCCATGATTGTTACATGGCAAGAGAGATTTTTCAGATGTGACTAAGGTTACTAATCATCTTACTAAAAAGTAAGGATATTATCCATGTTGGTGTAACCTAATCACATTTCCTTTAAAGAAAATAATTTGCTCTGCATAGCAGCAGAAAAGGAAGTCAGAAATTCTGCTTGTGAGGTTCTGAATGAGATTTATTTTCCTGAAAGAAGGTCAGTGTGACTGCTGAATGATGGACAAGAAGAGAAAAATGGGAAGGATAATTCAGGAACCTGTAGAACATAGTCAACCAAAGAAGATTTTTTTTTTGTTTGTTTGTTTGGTTGGTTGGTTGATTTTATATGTTTTTAAACAAGGGAATGTCAATCAAATTTACATGGTGTAATGTTAATTCCATTTGCCGGGTAGTATATGGATTCGGTTGGGTAAGGGATGCAGAATCAAAAAGGATAAATTACTTTGGAGTAAGCAGTGGTTGATAGTACTTTGGACCAGGATAATTAGTAAACCATGCCCCAAAGAAGAGTATCTATAGTGACATGTGAGATATTGAATACTTTTACCAATTTGACAGACAGGCTTCACTTTAAAGTTGCGTTTGAAGTGGACCTGACATGATTTATACTTGATTTTAATAAGTGGCGATATTGGGAATCAATGCAAAGTTGATTCTCTACTTTGACAGCATATTGGATTAGCAGGGATTCTTTAAAGATACTAATGGCAGAATTATTTATTTAATTGCTTTGAGTGCTACTTAGGTAGTAGGATCCCTGAAAATATTACTAAGTGTTTGCGATGAGTAGCTAGGATTGAGAAACACTTTTCCTGGCAGAAGGAACCTAGGAGCAAAGGTAAAGAATAGAATAAGTTATTCAGTCCTGGGTAATTTCATTGGTTAAAACAGAAAAACTATGAGAAATCAACGGCTGTAATGTGGTACAACAGCAGTTTCAAATTGACGTCATATAGACATATTGCTGACCTAGGAATATTTTGTTTGACTAGCAAAGTGAGATTTTACAAAATTATTTTCTTCAGTTTTTTTTGGGGGGGCATTTTCCCTTTGACTTGAAGACTTTTAGGCAAGTCCTCCACTCTCCAATTTGTCACCTATCTAACCACCCTTACATTTAACTTAGCTTAATTACTACCCTAAAGTATCTCTCTGACCTGTCTGTATTTGTTTTGGTCATTTTAGTAAGGAAAATTAAGACAAGATTGAGAAGGCCAATGGAGTGTGTTCATAGTTTTGTAGATGGTTTGCAGTTACGAACAAAATTAGAGCATGGAAGATTAATACGGTTAGTATTTAGATAAATTGGATGGAAGAAGAGGGAAGCAGAGAGACTAGTTAGGCAGATTTTGTACTAGTCTAGACAAAAAAGCAATTCAGGAGTCAATCAAAGTTTATCTAATAAAATAAAGGACAGATTCAGAAATATGTCTACAGGACATAGCAACTCAATGTAGATAAGAAAAATAGATGGGTAAATAGAGTAAGTACTTTCATTTCTTTTGTTATATTTTCATCATTTACTTAAATAACAAACATTATTAAAGACTGAAAACTCATGACAACAAGAAATGAAAGATGATGTTTACTAGGCATTTACACAAGGTCCTTGAGAATGGACTTGAATAGTTTAAAGTTACAATTACTGTTCCACCTTCAATAAGGTTCAAACACAAATATCTGTTAAGCATTTACATTTTCTGGACACTGTTATAAACTGTGAAGTTTCAATGGTAAAACAGACATTTGTGTTTTTGTCCTGATGGAACCTAGTGTTCAATAGGATAAATATACTAAATTCATTACGATAAATTTATAAATGCACAGATAAATATGTAATTTCAAAGTAGGAAATGTTCTGAAGAAAAAACCAATGAGGTGTTGTGGAGAAAATAATGGAAGGGACACTGTAAACCTATATAATGTTATGATGTAAGGCTTCAATTAAAATTATTTCTAGTGCAGATAAATGTCAATACATCAACGGTGTTTTAGATAAAGAAAAATGCTTTTTTCAATTGAGTGAGAGTTATTTTGACAGTATCATTTATATGTTATAACTTAAATTTGCTTTGAGTAATTTTAATTTTTAAGAACTTGTTTCTAAATAACACAACCACTGAATGGTATGTAGATTTAAAATTGGACAAAAATCATTTTATAGTAACACATGAAATAATAATACAGCATTTTTTAAATTGTGCAAAGTTCATCTTGGTCAATTTTCTAATATTTTAGTTCAGCAATTACACATTTTTATCAGATACAAAAAGAAATGTCAACTGTGAATTTCTAGTTCATATCATATCAACACACATCATGAGCTCAAGAAATGAATAGGTCTTTAACAAAGTCTTCTAAATTTTCTGAAAAAAATATCAAATTGGTTCTAAAAAACATTAGAAAACACTGATCTAGGAGGAGTAACTTGTGTTTTCTTACCTTCTTTGTAGAGCATGTCTATGGAGATATTTTTAACAGATTTATTGAAAAACAATTCTGTTAAATTATTATGGGAGACTGAATAATGGTATGTGAATATATTCAAATAATCATTGGAATATGTGGATATAATATAACAAACACTTTTTACATGATTTAGTTTAGAAAATTCTGCAGTATCTGTGAAGGCCTTCCATTGTCTAGATGTATCATAGCTTATTCACCTAGTGTAGTATATACTGATTGCTTCCAAATTTTGCAATTATGAATAAAGATGCTATAAATATTCATGTGCAGCTTTTTGTGTGGGCATAAACTTTCAAATTACTCAGGTTAATTCTAAAAACATGATTGCTAGATAATATTGTAAGAGTGAATTTGTGCAAGAAACTAATTGTCTTCCCAGGAAACTATATCATTTCATATTCTTACCAACAATAAATGAGAACCCCTGTTCCTTCACATCACCACCAACATTTGGTGTTTTTACTATTTCGGCTTTTGGCTTAATAGTTGTATTGCTGTAACACATACTTTTGATTTGTAATTCCCTAGTAAATGATATTGAACATTTTTTCATACACTTACTTGCCATCTGTGTATCTTCTTTGGTGAAGTGTTTAAGGTGTTTGTTCATTTTTTAAATTGTATTGTTTATTTTCTTATTGACAAGTTTTCAGAGTTCTTTGTGCATTTTGGATAACAGTCCTTTTAGAGATAGTCGTTTTTAAAATAATTTCTCCACAGTCTATGTTCTTATTCTTTTGACAGTGTCATTAACAGAGTAGAGGTTTTTAATTTTAATGAAGTCCAGTCTATCATTATTTCTTTTGTAGATTGTAACTTTGCTGTTGCATCTAAAATGCCATCACCATACTCAAGGTTATCAAGTTTTTATACTACTTCATCATCTAGAAGTTTCATACTTTCATATTTTATCTTTAAGTATGATCCGATTGGAGTTAATTTTTGTTAAGGGTATAAGGTCTGTGTCTAGATTAATTTTTTCATGTGAATGTCTACTTGTGTCTGCATCATTTTTTGAAAAGAATATCCTTACTCTATTTTATTGACTTTGTTCCTTTGTCCAGATTAGTTGACTATATTTATGTGGGTCTCTTTCTAAGTTCTCTTTTCTGTTCTTTGAATCTATGTGTCTACTCCTTGATTAATATCATACTGTCTTGATTATTGTACAAAATCTTGAAGCCAAGTTGTGCCAGTCCTCAGGCTTTGTTTTCCTTTCATATTGTGTAAGCAATTCAGGATATTTGAACTCTTCATATAAACATTAGAATCAATTTGTTGATATTCACAAAATTACTTGGAATTTCAGTGCTTTTACTTACATTTCTGACACCAGTTTTTGACAAATATCATGTTAGTTATAGGATTTAGGAGTATTTTTATTATTTTAATAGATAAGTTTCCACTCTAGCTTGCTGAGAGTTTTGTAATAAATAATATTGAATTATGTCAATTTTTTGTATTTATTGTTATGACTTTTCTTCTTTAGGCTGTTGATACTTATTTTTTAAATAGTTTTATTATTTATTTTGTTTACATTGCCATATGCACTTTAAGATACCAAAATGGCATTTCAGTTTGTATTTCACACCAAATCCACCACCAGAGTTCTATGCCTTTTACTATGACTTTGCACTCACTTCCTTCCATCCTTGTGCCCCCTCTCCTATAACCACATTCTTGAGTCCTGCAAATTATGTTGAGATATATCTTATTGTTTTTCTTGTTTCTTTATATTCAAGAGATAAACCACTCTATAATTTTATTTCTGTTTTTTAAAATAGTTTTATTTTTTCCTTTGTTTACGTTGCTTTATGCATTTTAGCATATTGGAATGGCACCTCAGTCCATGTGCATTTCAGGCAACACCCACCATCAGAGTTCTAGAGTCCTTTAGCACCACCTGGTTCTCTCTTTCCTCCCCCAACCTTCTGCTCCAGGAGCCACAGTCTTGCATATTGTGAATATTGTTGAGATTTATCTGAATTTCTTCTGTGTATTATACACATGAGTTTAAAAAATCCTATACTTCTTTCCTTTTCTGATTTATTTCACTTACTATAATCTTTTCCATTTCCATCCAGGTCGTGGCAAAGGGCATAATTTCATCTTTTTAAATAGCTGTATAGAATTCCATTGAATATATATACCACAGCATCTTTATTCTGTCATCTGTTGATGGACATTTAGGTTGTTTTTATGACTTGCCTATTGTGGATTGTACTGTTATGAACATAAGGGTGCAAATGTTTTTCTGATTAAAGGTTTTATATTGTCTAGAAAAAGGTTTGCTGGGTCAAATGGTAGATCCATCTTTACTTTTTTGAGGCACCTACATGCTGTTTTACAAAGAGATTGCACTAATATAGATTTTCACCAACAGTGCAGAGGAGTTCTTGTTCTACACACTCTCTCTAACACTTGCTTATAGCCTTTTTGGTATAATCCATTCTCACTGGTGTGAGGAGGTATCAAATTCTGATTTTTCTTTGATTGTGAGTTATGTAGGACATTTTTCATGTGTTTGTAGACCATCTGTGTGTCTTCCCTAAAAAAGTTTATATTATGATTTTTTTTCCACTTTTTAAGTGGGTTGTTTGCTTTTTTATTGTTGAAGTGTATGTGCTTTTTATATATATTCTGGAGATCAAACTCTTGTCTGATGTATGTTGTGAAAATAAATTCTTTAACTGAATGTGCTTTCTTTTTGTTTTAGTGGTGGTTTCTTTTTCTGTAGAAAAACTTTTTAGTTTGCTATGGTCCCAATTTCTTAGTTTTGCTTTAATTTATTTTGCTGTATGTGTTATACCCAAAGACATCTTTGATACTGGTATCATGGAATGACTTCTACTAAATTTTCTTCTATATGTTTTATGTTTGGGGGTCTTATGTGCAGGTCTTAGATTAATTTTGAGTTATTTTTGTGTATGGCAATAATGAGTAAACTAGTACTGTTTTTGCAGGTATCTGCCCAATTTTCCTAGCACCGTTTGTTGTATAAGCTTTCCTTCTTCCAAGATCAGTGATCTGCGTGAACTCTGTGCCACTTCTATGTCAGTTTTGAAGTACTGTAGGTAGAAATTTGAGGCATAAACATAGCCTATTGAAAGAAAGAATCCTGAGAGAACACATTTTTTATCCTCTATTCCAATGTTTTTGAATTAGTGGGTAATTTCTGGATGAGAAATTGTAACTCAAAATTGTAGATGATGTGTAGTGGAGACTTCAATTATCTTGTAATCATTGTACTAGCCATAAAAAAATCTAATTCATTTTCTAGAAATTCTAGCCTAACATGAAGAAAATAGAAAAGCATAAGTTCTTATTATTTCCAAGAGTCTATTATGATAGAGAATGGTAGGTATAGATAACTAATCAATTTTTATTTTTGGTTTTAGTTCTTCAGAAACATAAAGGAACTGCAGAAATAAGATGTCAGAAATTTAAGATGGAAATTGTTTTAAAATGAGTTTGTTCAAAGATTTTGAGAAAACTGAATATTTTCAATAAATCAATAGAAAGCAATTTTGTTCAACAAAGCACCAAGGTGTGGCAGATTTTCAGATATTTCTTCATTTCATTTTTCTACAATGGACTTTTAAAATATGTTTTTATTGAGGTAACATTGTTTTACAAACTATATAAAGTTTAGATGTGCAGGTTCACACTTCATCAAATATATCATATTGCAATACACCCACCACCACATTTCTAACAATCCTCCACCACCGTACAATGGGACATTTTGAATAAGTATTATGAATTTATGAAAAGGAGAAAAAGATAACACATCTTTGGATTTCTACATGTTGTTAATTTAGTGCATAAAACATTGGTAAAAAAGTGGTAAATAAGATGGTTAATATAGCAAGTTGTATGAATATACAGCTTACTTAAAAGTAAACTATATAAAGAAATAACAATGACTGTATTATTAGGTTAGTACTAAATACAGATTGCAATATATAAATAATATTATAAAAAGGAAAGAAGGAATAGAGCAATAGAGTAACATTTCTATATATCACTGGAATAAATGTAGTAAAAATTGTGAAATAGATTCTGATATAATTTGGTGTATATTGTAAACCCTAGAACAACCACTAAGAAAATTGAAAAAAATAAAGGAAATATCACTAAAGGAATCAAAATTTAACAGTACGTATTCACTGACTACAAGTGTTGGTCAGCCACCTGTCCACAATATCAAGAGTAACCCCTACCTTTTGCCATATAGGTAAAATAGCTACAATTTCATTTCTGCTCTATATTCTTCCTTGCCCTTCAGATTTTCCTGTTACCATAACAGCCTGCTTCGACGGGCTTTCAGATACAATGTTTGTTGTTGTTGCTGTCATTTTTATTTTTATTGAGGTAAAAATTATTTGTAATATAATAGAAGACCATATTGCAGGTTTTCTTTACATCAAATTCTGAAAACAGCCCACATCCACTACCAGATTACCAAAAATCTTCCAGTACTATCTATTGAACCTCTATCACCACTTACTCCTGCCCCTCATTCCTTCCCTGTCAATCTCTGTTTTACTGTTTTCATTTTGTCTTTTCATTTCCTTTGTTTCTTTATATTCCACATACAAATTAAATTTTATGGTATTTTTTTTCCTTCTGCTTTATTTCACTTAGCATAATCCTCACTAATTCCAACCAGGTTGTTGAAAATTAAAGGAGTGCTTCATTTTATATTTCATTGTGTGTGTATATATATATATATATATATATATATATATATATATATATATATGTATCACATCTTCTTGATGGGATGATACAGGACTTTCATTACCAATTTTTCCAGGAAGCTCCATACTGCTTTTCAAAAAGTTTGCACAAATTGGCACTGCTACCAACAGTGTAAAAGGGTTCCCTTTAACTGCTTCCTCATCAACATTTTGTTTCTAAACTTTTGGACAATAACCATTCTCAAAGTTGGGAGGTAATATTTCTCTGTTGTTTTGATTTGCGTTTCCTAATAACAAGAGAGGAGGAACATCTTTTCTTGAGACTGTTGGCCATCTTTTTGTCTTCTTTGGGGAAATATCTATTCAAATCTGCTCTCCAGTTATTACAGGGTTGTTTATTTTTCTGTTCCTGAGTTTTATGAGTTCTTTATTTATTTTGAATATTAAGCCCTTGTTAGATATATGATGTACAAATATCTTCGCCCAGTCAATTGAATGTTTTTTTTTTTTTTTATTTCAACAATAATTTCTTCCATGTGTGGATGCGTTTCAGTTTTAGGTAATCTAATTTGCATATTTTTAGTTTTGGTTCCCTTTCAGCTGGAGTTGAATCTGAAACCGAAATTGGCCTCTAAGGCCAATCGTGGAACATATTGCCTATGCTTTCTTCTAAGTATTTTATTGCTTCTGGTCTTTTATCCAAATCTCTACTCCATTTTGAATTAATTTTTCTGCGTGATGTTAGAGAGAAGTCTAGATCCATTCTTTTACATGTGCTGTTTAGTTTTCCCAGCACCTTTTGTTGAAAAAAAACTTTCCTTTCTTCATTGCACGCTTTGGGTTCCTTAGCTATAAAGTGTGTGTGTGTGTGTGTGTGTGTGTGTGTGTGTGTGTGTGTGTGTGTGTGTGTGTGTGTGCTTGAGTCTACTTCTGGTGAATCAGTTCCACAGGTCTATGTTTCTGTTATTATTCCAGCACCGTATAGTTTTAGTCACTCTCACATAATAATACAGCTTAAGAACTGGGAATATGATGTTTCCACTTTTGTTTTTTTTTTTTTTTAATGATTACTTTGCTATTTGGGGTCTTTTGGGATTCAATGTAGATTTTTCATTTTTTTTTTTTTTCTTGAGAAATGACAGCGGAGTTTTGATGCAATTGCATTAAACCTGATATTGCTTTAGGTGAGATGGTCATTTTAACAATGTTAATTCTTCCCACCCATGAATATGGAATATCTTTTCACCTCTTTGAATCTTCTATTTATTTTAGAAATACCTTATAGTTTTCATTGCACAGGCCTTTCACTCCCTTTGCTAAATACATTCAAAGGTATTTAATTATTTTTGTTTCTATTATAAATGGAGTAGTTTCCTTGATTTCATTCTCTTCTCTTGCACAGTTTTCATGTAAAAATTCAAAAGATATTTGCATATTAAATTTATAGCTCATCACTTTTCTATATACTTATTAATTCTAGTAGTGTTTTGATGGAGTCTTAAAGATTTTCTGTGTGTATTATCATGCCATCTGCAAATATTTATAGTCTTATTTCTTTTTCACAATTCAAATTCCTTCTATTTCTTCTTCTTGCTTCAATACTCTGGCTAGAATCTCCAGCACGATGTGTAATAACAGTGATGAAAATGGACAGCATTGTATCATTTCTGACCTTAGAGGAAATCTTTCAGCTGTTTTACTTTGAGTATCATGTGGGTTATCATATGGTGGCCTTTATAAAATTAATATATCCTTCTTCTATACTAGTTTTATATAGACTGCTCATCCTAAATGAATGCTGAATCTTTTCAAATGCTTTCTCTGCATCTGTTGATAATAGCACATGATTTCTTTACTACCTGTTGTCGATGTGGTGTAATAATACATTAATAGATTTTTGTTATGTTGAGTCATCCTTGCCTACCTGGGATAAATACCACTGGGTCATAATAGAGGTTCCTTTTGATATCTTGTTATATTTGGTGGCTAATATTTTGTTGAGAACTTTTGCATCTATGTTCATCAGATATATTGCTCTGTAATTTTCTTTCTTTGTGACATCCTTAGCTCTTTTTGGTATCAGTGTAATGTTGGTCTATAATAAGTGCCTCAAAGTGTTCTCTTTTCTTCATTTTTTGGAAAATTTTGAGAAGAATAAGTATTAATTCTTGTCTGAAAATTTGGTAAAATTCACTAATAATATCATCTGATCCTGGGCTTTTATATCGTGAGAGACTTTTTAAATTTATTTTTAATTGATTTTGTTGAAGAAATATCACATTGCAACATTAAGGAACTTTAAGGTATTTATGATAGCAAATCTATATCTCTATATAATACAGTAAAGGAGATTATTTATATAGTGAAGGAAAAGAAGAAACAGTGGATAGACTTTTGATTAATTATTCAATTTCCTTGCTTGTGATTCAGTCTCCTTGTCAGATATTCTATTTCTTCCTAATGCGTCTTGGTAGGCTGCATGATTCTAAAAATCTGTCCATGTCCTATAGGTTGTCCAATGTATTGTCAAATAGCTGTTCATAGTAGTCTCTTATGATGCTTTGTGTTCTGAGGTATCTGTTTAACTTGTATTCTTTCATTTCTGATTTTCGTTACTAAAATGTTCAATAAATGCCTATTGAAACCATGTATTCTACTTCGTTGTTTAAAGATGTCAAACACATTATCAATTCCTTTATTTGCTAGGTGAAGTTAGAGTGGGCAATGTATATTAGAATTTATGCCTATAACCTGTTGACTGGAATTCTATATATGAATTCATGTAGTTGCTACTGAAATGTTAACAATAAATTTATGATAATAATTCAAGAATTGCAGGTCACTTTCAGATAAAATCCAGAAATTATAATACTTTTTTCATGTACTTGTCAGTTGAAAGTTTTGATTAAGCTTAAATAGGAAATGATGAGGCAACACCATTTGTCATAGCAGAGTTAGTCCCTATGAACGAAGGTTCAGATTGTTTCATTCATTTGTGTTGTATTAATGTGATCCATTTTTTAAATCTCTATCATTTTCATGTTGAAATTGTCTTTACTACATCAGTGTTGAGAATGCAAATGACACATGAAAATATGTATTTATTAAAAAGATCCTGGATGTTTCATTTTCTTCTACCCTGAAACCTTTCTGTTTGTAGAACTCCTCATTTTGTATATCTTTGTGGGATACAAGTTCATCCAAACAGATTCAGCTTCTTGGAATTTAGAACATGGCATTAGTGTCATAGAGCAAAAACAAATGAGAAAATAAATGATGTTGGTTCTAATAGTAGCAACCTGTTCAGAAAGCAGTAGAAAAAGTAGTGCCAGCGTTAAGTGCAAGCTTTGGTGGCCAGTGACAGTGACAATAATGTCCTTAATACATGAGTTCCATGAGTGATGCTTCCTGTGATTACAGCTACATTTTTATTTATTTTCTAAACCTTACTCTTTTTTATTTATTTTCTAAACCTTTCTAAAACTTACTTACCTTCCTTATGATTCTGTGAGTTATATTTTCTCAATAAACTCCTTTTGGGCTTAAATCATTCAGTCACTTTCCATTGCTTTCAAATCTGAACTCTGATTCATATAATGGTTATGTCAAGGCTCAAAAGGAAAGTTCAATACTTTTAGTCCAGCCCATCTATGACAAATAGGAAAACTAAACAAATGATATAATGTTTCATGTTTTATAAGCATAAATGTGATTTCACTTTATAGTATACATAAGGAAGTCCAGCCATAGGGCTAAATAATGTTTCTACCTTACAAGTTCTAAAAGTATTAGTCATAAAGGGTCACTTAAGTTTATGACTCCAGATTGTTGAAGAGGCACAAAAGAATAGTGATATTTTATTGATAAATTTCACAAACAAAGTAGAAGTTTAAATTTCCACTAAAAGGATGAAACATAAATGAATTTTCCCATTTATATACTGCATTTCTAACATCTTAGATGTAGCATCTCTAGATATGTTATAGTTGATGTGGTTAGCATGACTTTAGCTATAAATCTGAGAAATACTATGTTGAAGAAGAAGACTTATACAAGAATAATAGCACACTAGTTAAATTTTGAAAGTTTACAATATGATTAAATAACTTTTTGAATAATAAAATGATCTGCTTTGTGAGGGGAAATGTGGTATTGGAAAAAACATAAAACCTTAGCTCTCAAAGTTGTCTTATGATAATTTCCAAACATATTGAAAATGTTAACTCATAATTTCTCATTAAGCCTGAGCATATTAGAAAATCACATATAGTTCAGCTTCTCTTCATCTGCTGCGTTTAAGCTATTCAACTAATATAAATATAGTGTTGATTTTAGAGAGTAGGATTAATAATATTTCTTTAATGGTCGAGGTAAATAAAAGGTATTTTTTAATAGTGTCTTGGTCTGGGGCCCAGAATTTTATTTGAAGTGTTTTCTAATCTGTGTCAACTATCTTGGAAGTTTTAGTATAGAGAGCATTTTGAATTTTATGTATCTTAAGGATAATTAGTGAAAAAAATAAAGACTTCGTCATTGCAGGAACACTTGGTAGTTTGTTGAATCAAGTACTAGGTATCCCTATTACACATTGCAGCCAAACTCTTAGGGATTTCTGGGTACTTACATAAAGATAACTATTTAAGAGATACTCAGCTGTGATTTTTTAAATTTAAATCAAAATGCTTTACAAACTCAAATTATGATTTTATGTATTAACATTTATTATGTGCTCTGAAAAGTAACATAACTAGAGCCATTTTCAAAGGACACCCTGTCACTGTAGATAAACAACTTTTTAAATTGTATCTGGATTAAAGTACCATTCCTCCAAGCCAACAAGAAATGAGAATATCCTATTTGAAAAGCCTGATAAAAGGGTGGTAAGTGCAGTGTGATCTACACATAGACTTAGGGGTGACTATATTCTCCTGAAACTTATATAATACTGTAAACTAATGGTACATTGATAAAACTTCTAACTTTTACTTTGTTCCCCTCCACCTGATAATTACCCCTTCTATGACCTCATCCTCTATCATTTAATCCTTTCTTTTCCCTCTATAAAACCCCCTAAATTTGGTCTCTTCTCAGGATATATTGTAGGTGTCTTACTGAATCTATATATCCCAAATTGCAATTCGATATTATTCCTTAATAGATGCATTTGACTTGCCCAATCTTGTTGGTCTCTCATTGAAGGTTAACAGTTGTTTTGATCCATGAGGACTTGTACTAAAGACTCAACATGCAAGTTCTATCATCATCTCTTTTTTTTTTAGGTATGACAACTAGGACTCTGACAAGTTATGAGACAACAAAGCCAGTAAGAAGCAGAACTGATATGCAAAGTAGGTGAGAGAAACTCGAAAACTTGTTCTTTCAAACAATAGGCTATGCGGATTATAAAATAAAATGGTCTTTACATTTTTTTCTTGAAAAATTGAAAAGATAAAAGTAAGTTTTCATGATTAAGAAGTTGTTTATATGTATTATATATTGTGATTGTGTTGGCCCTAGTGTATTGATAGTGTAAACACAATCATTCTTGGGGTCCCTTTCATGGTCCAGAAGAAACTCACACAGCCAGCACTCATAGCAAAACTAGCTTAGTTCTATTAAGAAATCATGTATGAATATACAGACTGAATATGCAGGCACCTCTCACCCCATCTGCCAGATAGAAGTTACAGAAGCCATTCTGAATATCCCTTAGGTTCCCAGGACATGAACATTTTAATCACCCTGTGCTGGCTTCTATTGATCTCCAGATAATATTCATAACTACAGGACCTGAACACAAGCCCTCTTCTTTAAACGTATGTACATATCAGGCTACTTATTCAAGAACATTTGTTACAAAAAGACTACCTAGGGCTGTAATAGTAGGCAGTCTACACAGAGAGATCTGACTGTTCCTAAGTTTGAATCCTCAAATTGATTGACTAATGAATTCTACTGAATTTCTTGTTTACTAGAGTCTTTTTAACTCCAGTTCTCAGTAGCGGTATTATTGGCTAAGGGTATGGACAATTCTGTAGCTGAACTGTGTCTTGTGGTTCTTAACTATAATTGCAGAGACAATCAGGGTACTTTGTACAACAAGATGTATTACTCTAGGTACACCTTAGTGCCACACAGTGAGGTTGAGGGGAGTGGTAGTGGGAGCATAAGGCTCTAGCTTTGTTAATGTCTAGTGCTTCAAAGATTCACTATTTCTTGGTTACAGTATAAAAGTGGAAATTAGGGTGGAGAAAGGATCTTACATGGTGGGGAGTGTTTTAATTCCTTGTTTTGTTGTTTTGGTAGTGCCTGTTTCAAACAGCTAGAAATGTGTTTATTCAAGAAGGATATGTTTTGCAATGGATGCATCAGCAATCAAAAGCTTAATGTTAGGCACTTACATTACACTTAATGTTAGGAGCTAGTATACCAAATTTTCAGATGAAACGGGCACAGCGAAGCAGAGGACTCAAGAAAGTAAATGTCAGAAGGCAGATCAGTCTTTATTCATAAGGCTCTAGGACTAGCTCTAAATCCCTAGGCAATGCTGATGTTCAGTAGATGCTGTGACCACGTTCAACATGCCAAGGTCTATTTGCAAATTCCAGGCTGCTAAGAGGGAGTTGCAGCAGTAGTGGCATGGCTTCATATTTCTTGTATCAGAGTTGTAATAGTGCAGTGTGTCCTTAAATTCAATAATCCCAAAGCCTATCTTCTGCTTCTGATTATGGGAGAGGTAGAAACATTAGGTCCTCAGTTTAAAAAATTTCTGGAAGTGGCGTACCCTGGTGGAGTGGCAGCTAGGTCCCTGCCTCCAGCAAGTGCAGTCCACATACATCCCAGTGACTCGTTTGTGTGGGAAAACACCCAAGATGTACAACTAAAATAAAAATAAAAAAATAAGGATGCTTCCTCTTCTCTTTTCCTGCCTGTTTGCATATACTCCTTCATTCCTGCCTGTACCTTTCCATATATATATATATATATATGTAGCTTGGAGAATTTTTTCTCAAGAGTCTGTGTCATTCAGAAGGTAGGAACTTGTCTTTTAGTAAGTATATCTGGAATCAGATAAGTCTAAATTAAAAACTTGGACTTAAAATTTATGAATATAATTAGCATTAGTTATATTCCTTTTCCATGCCCTATTTTCAACTGCTAATTTTACTTTGTGTTTTCAAAGGCAAATTAATTTTTTAAATTTCATTTGATGCTCTTCTGTATAGAATACAATACAGTTCTTGTTAGGAAGCTTCTCCAAGCTAGAGATCAATAACAGGAACAAGCTGAATCATCTCATGTTCGAATGAGGAACAAGTTGAAGTGAGAATGAAATGATACATGTGGGATTAAAAAAATTGTGAGAGTATGCAACTCAAAAATCTCAATCATAATGAAAATAAAGGAAACTATACTAAAGTTAAATCTTGTTGTTAAAAAAGCCAACAATCAGTGACTGCCAGGGTTTGATGGGAAAGTAAGGACGAAGTTGCAGAACACAAAATTTTTAGTGCAGTGAAAATATTCTATATATTACTATAACCATGGATATGTCATTAGATAATCATCCCAGCTCAAAATGTACACAATGTAAGCTACAAACTTGGGGTAATTATGATTTATCAATTTAGGTTCCTCAGTTGTAACGAATGTATCACTCTGGTAAACTATACTGGTAATGTGACAGGCTGTGCTTCTGTGGAGGTGGGGAGTATATGAAAAAGCTCTGTACCTTCTTAATTTTTCTGTGAAACTGCAACTGGCCTTAAAATGCATTTCTCTCTCTCTCTCTCTCTGTCTCTCTCTGTCTCTCTCCGTCTCTCAGACTCTCTCTCTCTCTCTCTCTCTCTCTCTCTTTCACACACACACACACTCACACAAACACACATACACATGTAGAATAATCAGATTGATTACAAATGATGAATAAAGAGAATACCCTTAAAACCAGTCAGAAAGAAAAAAAGACTATCTATCTATAGACTATCTATAGTCTATACTAAAGACTATCTATAAAGAATAAAGATAAGAATGTCATAGCAAGTTTAATGGAAACTATAGAAAACAATGACATCATTCTGAATGAAAAAAAGGAATTTATTAGGTTTATCAATAAAACTTTACAGCCATGACAAATATTTGTAATTTCTTCTAAAAATGAATGTGAAGACTTCTGCTTCCAGATAAGATGGAGTAAGAGGGATCATAATAAACCACGTGAAAGAAATAAACAAAAAATCTGAACAAAATATATGAAGCAATGGTTTTAAGATAGTGACTCTCAGTCAACAAAAGATAATGACCCAGGAGCTATCAAACAGAGAGCCATATGATTGTCTTCTCTTACTGACTAGAGAAATAGGGTAGGGATTGGGGAAACCCATAAAAAGCCCAGCAGACTATTTGAGATGATGACACAAAGTTGCAAATACTGTACAACAAAAGAGACTAGAGTTTGTGGGACAGGGTAGTAGAGAAGATAGAACTTTGCAGAGAGCAAACCCTAAGACTCTGCTTTGATTATTTTGTCATTTCAAAAATGTCATGTAAATGCAATACATAAACTTTTGAGACTGACTTTTTTTTTTAACTCAGTACAATCCTCTGAATATCTGTTAAAGTTGTGTGTATCAACAGCATGCTCCTTTTTTTTATTTCTGAATAGTATTCCATGCTGTGGATGTAACAATGTCTATTTAATACTGTAAGAAGTTCTTCAAACTGAAACCAATTGGTATCAGACAAAAATTAGAACCTACATAGAAGGATTACCAGCAATGTTAATAGATAGCTAAATTTTAAATATTTATGTTTACTTGCATATTTCTTTTCCTTTTATCTCATAAATTATTTAAAAATCTATTGCATCAAACGACATATGTTATATATTTTTAATAGAATAGGGAATATGGAATAAGAATGTCATAACAAGTCTAGTAAAAACCATGCAAACTATAAAACAATGAACATGTCATTCTGAAGGAAAAATGAATGTATTAGTTTTATCAATTAAAAATCTATAGCCATGAAAAATATTTGAAATATCTTTCAAAAAATGAATACAAAGAATTCTGGAAATATGGAAAATACCTGTATAACAAAAATTACAAAGCATTACTGGAATAAAACATTTCACTAAATAGAGATACATATGTTATTAGATCAGAAGATTCAATAAAGTTGAGGTGATTATGCTCCTATAGTTGATATATAGAATCAAGCACATCAGTAAAAATCCAAGTAGGCTATTTCATTTATAAAAATTGACCCATGGCTTCTAAAATTATATGGAAAGGTAAAGGATCTAGAGTAGCAAAAATTGAGTAAATAAAAATGAAAGACAGCTGCCTTTTTGGTGCTAGAATAGATATAGGGAGCCACTGGAATGAGAGTTCATAGTCACAAATGCACATGGTCAATAAATTTTTGAAAAATGTTAAATAAGTCTATAAGAAACTGAAAAAATCTATTGGAATAGCTGAATGTGCACATGAACCAGATCTATCTCATTCCTACTAAATAACTCAAATTTGATAATAGAGCTTAGATTACATTTAAAATTATAACCAATATAGAAGAATAGGTAGGAGAAATATTTGTGACTTTGAGTTAGGCAGAGCTTTTTTATAACCTGCATACAGAAGACACAAAGCACAAACCATCGAACTAGTTGACACATTGGCCTTTAACAAATTTTAAAACGTATTTTTTTTAACATACTGTTACATTAATGAATGGTTGATTAAAGGTGTGCGGCAAAACATAGAACATGTAAAGAACTTATATTTTGCATTTATAAAGAACTCTTTCAACTCAGTACTAACACAAGGGGTAAATTAATTTAAAAAGGACAGAAGATTTGAACAAATATTTCACTAAAAAATACAAATGCTTAAAAGGCACATGAAAATTTACTCTGCATTACAAGTTATGAAGGAAATGAAGTTAAAAAATACAATATGATACCAGAACACATTCAATAGAATGATTAAAATTAAAAGACTTGTGGTACCAAGTGATAGCAAAAATATGGATCAACTGGAACCTTCATATCCTGGTGATGGATATGTAAAATGGTATCATCACTTTGGAAAATCATCTGATAATTTCTTACAGAGATAGACATCCAGTTACTGTTACCTGGCAATTCCACTCCTAGATATTTCCTTACAAAAATAAAAACATATTCCCATGAAAATTGTTTAATAACTATGTATAGAAGCTTTATTCACAATAGATCAAAACTGGATTTAACCCAAATGTTTATCGGTAGATGGTGGCTAAGCAAATTACATTTTATACATATAAAATCATATGCTATACACAGTGAAAAGGAACAATCCATTGTATAAATATAAAAACATACTGAACAAAAGAAGTTTTACACAGTGCATTACTTATTCAGTAATTTCAATTATTAGAAAATCTAAAGCAGACAAAAGTAATCCAGAATGATGGAAGGAAGATAGATAATTGTCTTTGGTTGGAGTTGGGAGAAAGTTTACAAGGGACACTTTTAGGATGGTAGAAATGTTCTATATTTTTATTTTGGTAGTGAATTCATGGGTATTATTTGTTGAAACACCTTGAACAGTGCACTTAAATGGTACTTTTCAAATGCAATGTACCTCAATAAGTTTTATTTTAAAAGGAGAGAAGAGTTATTAAGCTACAAACAAAACAAAATGAAAAAAACAACAACAACTAATGGCACTTAACCACAAAAGCTAATAATGATTTTACATGTCAGAAACCAGGAGGGGAATTATATATCTAAAAGAAACAAAACTACTAATTGGAAGTACCATCAATGACAATGAGACTGCAAAACTAGAAGACATGATTTACCCTGGGAAGTTAGAGAAGATTTCCTCAGGAAATGATCTCTGTAACAACACATGAATGATGAACAGAAGCAAACTGTGTAAAGGGAAAATGATGGTGGTTCAGGGAAAAACAGTCCCAACTGTAGGAAGGTCACATGCTAAGGCCTGTTGGAAAATAAAGAAGGGCAACCTGAGTGAGGCATTGAAAACAGGTTGCCGTTTAATTGACATGAAGGTATGATAATGTTATTCACTGAGATAAGCACTGGAAAGGGTTGCAATTTGTTGGGCAAAAGTTCATGAATTCAGTTTTTGATATACTATTCAAAATGCTTTCAAGGTGGTTGAATGTAGCTGGTGGGGTACAGATATAAATTTGGCATTCGAACCAGTAATGTTCCCATCTTTTCCCTTTGTTTCCAGTCCTTTTTCCATCTTCTAAAGATCTTTTCTCCTTCTTTGAAAATCTCAGACAAAATTTTTTGTTTACCTAAAGCTTTGTGAACATTTTGATGGTGCATTTTCATTAAAAGACTGTCTCCTAATTCTGTCATGTTATGAGAAGCATGTTATTTTATTTTTTCAAGAACTTATTTTCTCTTTGTTAGAAAAAGACAACGTGAAGTATTTGACTGTTTCTCTACTGTGTGCTCAGCATGAGTATGGTCCAGGACATTTTTTGGAGAGCTTACAAAGAAATAATTTAAATCCATTGTTAGTTGTACACTAAATTGGAGTAAAGATGAATTCTATACTTTTGTTCAATAATATAAAAGAAATTGGAACAATTGTAATAGAGACTAAAGCACAGAAAAAGTACCAAGGACTGGACTAGATTTAAAAGCTATTCCAGCTTGTTTGGAACATCTGGTATTTTAGTTTGATGATGACAGGACATTATGTAAATTATCATGGAGCATTTTGCAGAGTCAGTGCAGTGCTCTGGGAATGATAACACTGAGGTCAGAAATTAGCCTGCAGCACAGAAAATGTACCTAAAATTAAGAAGTTTATTTGTAAAAATAAACTGAGAGTTATTAACAAACTCAATACTTTTTAGTCAACAAATATTTTCTGAGTATATACCTAGTACAAACCTGAGCTATATAGTACAGGAGGTATAAAGTTGCATGGTACATTATCTAATCATGGATTTGTAAAGTAGCAATGAACCAAAGACATCATATCCTCTTGGAAAATCAAGTACCATCTTAAAGTGACATCTAATTGCTCATAGCACTGGACTTAAAAAAAATTGTAGTGGAAGAGTTCCCCTTTCCCAAAAACTCAGGTGGCTAAGGCTCATGAACCTGGCCATGAACCTGGGATTGAGACCTGGAATTGGAAAAAAATAATAAAAGGAAAACCTTATGAAAAACTGTAGCAAAATTCACTGATATTCTTATCCATTGAACCCCCTTCCCCCAATTTGACAGTGACCCTGAGATATACCCAGGGTATCTAAGGTATACCCAGAATCCACTTCTGAAAGCATAATGAGCTCATTTTTCATTCTCTTATTTAATATATTATGCAGGTATATGCATAATTTGTTTGCAACAAATAAATTAGATTCAAATTAAATAATAAAGATGAACATACGATTCTTCCAAAAAATGCTTTTGTCCTGCTTCATATAACCTCAAATAATGTAAGGAACTCTAAAACTATGCATGATCTACTTTGAAAACATGTCACACGTAAGCCTCAGTTGCAGAAGAAAAAAAATCAGTTTTAATTCTTTCAAGTATGCTATTTTTCTTGTTATATTTTATTATAGAATTTGAGAATTTGAGAATTCCACTATGAAATAATTGTAAATGTAATCATGACATATATCTTCAGCAGTCGAATAAAAAGAGCAGAGAATATCAATGAGCATGCTCATTAGGTCGAGATCTGTTAATAGTTATGTTGCCCGACATAACTACTTGAGACAAATCTGTTGCTTTGACTGGAGCTATGAACACATGAAAATATTTGTTACTTTAACTCATGTGTGGAAAATTTAAAACAACTTTCAAAGATAATATATATAAAATGTAAGATCATTTTATTGTTCTACATAATGGTAATAACAAGGTAGTATTTATTTTCCAAAGACTTGGAATTGATGATGACCTATGATAGTTGAACCAGTGGAATTCACATGTAATTAATGTGGATGCCCATCTCATGGATGGCAAATCATGATATTACACATACATAGCTAAAGTAATGGGAAGTCCTCAAAATGCCTATTAGGATTATTTGGGAACAATTCTAAGAATCCAGAACTCGAATATGGCTATAATTTAGGCAAGATAAATTAATTGACTTTATTCCATACTGTTTGGAAAAATACTATATCCAAAAAGGCAAGAATTATCTTAAAAAATTTATTGTGAAATGTGGTTGATAACCCTCTGTTTGGCTTCCAGGGGTTCCTGATGGATCAAGAGCTGCTACATATGCATTTTATTCAATTTTCATAAATTAAAATCATGAAGTTTCATGTACTTTTGCATTTGTGTATATCTAAAGTATGGTTTTAAAAAAATCATTAATAAGAGTTACTTTTAGAACATCTAAACAAATTAGCATAGTGCTATAATTAGTGTATTTTAATTTATTATTATTAAGAAGTACTTCTTAGAGGTATGTGAAAGGAACAACATTTCATGACTATGATGAAATGCTTAACAATTGTGCAGAACCCTCAGAAAAATCCTTAAAATTTTTAAGAAAGATGCTTTGTTTTTCTGCATTATCAGTGTTTTCTTATTTTGGTGATGGTGTTTAATTGGTATTATTCTTATTTAATTAAAAAAGTGCATAGACTAACCATTAGTTTTCCATTATCATTTTCTATTTTGGTCATGGTTTTAATGTTGTTTGATTTCTAATTCTTTCTTATCACTGAGGTTTCCCACACACAGACAAAAGAAGAAAGAATGACTGCACCACTAAATATGTTGGCTGACCTCAGAGGTCTGGTCAAGAACTGGAGTAACACTAGTCTAAGCACAAACAGGGAATAATAAGAGAAAACTCAAATCAGTGTAAGAGAATTGAAGCACAAGAAAGAGATTCGCATACATAGGGTGTATTGATCTACGACAAAAGAGCCAAAAGCGTACAATGGAAAAAGGAAAGTCTTTTCAAATAATGGTGTTGTGAAAACTGAACAGACATGTAAAAGAATGAAGCTAAACCACTTTCCAACACCATATAAAAAAATTAATTCAAAATGCATCAAAGACTCAAATGTAAGACTGTAAACCATAAAACACTCAGAAAAAAATAGGCAATACCTTCCATGATATTGGCCTTAGAGATGCCTTTGGGGATTCAACTCCAGAAACAACCGGTGTGGGGGTAGTGGGGTGGGGAGGAGTATGTGGGACTACATCAAACTAGAAGGCTTTTGCATATCAAAAGAAACTATCACCAAAACAAAAAGACATCCTACTGACTGGGAGAAGCTTATCATACATCTGACAAAAGCCTAATATTTGAAATATATAAAAACTCATAAAAATCAACAATGAAAAACAACCCAAACAAAAAAATGGGGAGAAGAACTGAATAGACAATCTTTCAAAGTAGACATACAGATAACCAACAAGCACATGAAATATTTCCTTCTTCACTTGTTGTTAGGGAGATACAAATCAAAGCAATAATAGATACTTTCACACCTGTGAGAATGACTATTATACAAAAGACTGGAAATAATAATTGTTCGCTATGATGGGGAAAAAAATGAAATCTTTTACACTGTTGTGGGAATGTTAATTGGTGCAAACATTATGGACGTTACTCAAAAAATTGAGAATGAAAATTCCATATGATCCTGTGATCCTACATTCTGTGTTGGATCGGGAATGATTAGGTCTTACTGTGACTTGTATAAAATGGTCCTCAATCACAGGCACTTCCATTGCTTGTGATTCCATGTTCACCAAGAAACTCTTTAGCTACTTATTTAATTTCCTTGGATTTCTGAAATACCAAAAGGGTATACCCTGGTAAAGATACAAGTATTATATAAATTGAAAACGATTGTCTAACATTGCAATTTATCTATAATCTGCTTTATAAACATAATTTTCCTGAATCTCCCAGCTTGGCAAGGGTCATATCCTAAGCAGTAGTAAATTCACCAGGCTAATAGTGCCTTTTTTCAATCATCTAATCATTTCTGTTGATACCTGGTATTATTGTCATCCTTTAGCAACCTACAAAAATTTTTGTTTACTAAGAACCATTATAAAAATCTAAATGTTAATGTAATTTTACAAAAAATTATTATGGAATGAGATCCATCAGTGCACTATTTTTTCAGAACTGTTTTTTCTTTCCCTGTTCCTACAGCGTACATTAGGGCCACCTTATTTGCATATTGTTCCCCAGACCTACTCCAGCCATTTATCTAACTACTCCAGAAATGCTAAACCATACCCTAGACTCTAAACCACCTGGAAGTTGTTCTGAGTAATCAATATACTAGACGTATGGGATAAGAATTCACTTTATTTATTTATTTATTTATTTATTTATTTATTTATTTATTTATTTATCTTCACCAAGAATCAGTTGAAAAAGTCAATAAGTTTATTTCCTGACAGCTTTACCCAAATGCAACTCTAGCATTATGAGCTTGAAAGTATTTTGATATTTCATCCAACTTAGAGGCATTATTTCATACTGAATCATTGTTGTCCTGAAGTTGTAAGAACTGGCCACTCAGCATGTGGTGACTGACTTCCAGTTTCAACTTTCTTTGATGATGGAGGCAGTTTGAGAAATTGAAAGTTGCGCACACCCCATTTAACATTATAGCTAAATAAAATACAATCATCTTGAAATAAGGCCCTATCAGAGATACATTTTTAAATAGAGCAGCTATATCTCAAAGCTATCGATTATGTTCTCCTTGGGGATTAGTTCCAATTCCCACTTGTAGTCTTTATTCTACCACTTTGGAGACCATTTTAGAAGATGAAATACACAAATAGAAAAAGGGTTCTTCTCTGGAGTGGGGTGGCATTTATCATGTTTAGAATTTATGTGCCTGGCCCCATTCATTTTTCATATTACCCTTTTAAATACGGTTTCACTTCCTTACAGCTTTATGCCAAAGTTAAAATGTCAGCTACACATCAATATCCAAAACTTTAAAATGGAATTTGGTCATGGTGACAGGAACTCTAAAGATATTGCATATGCTCAGGCCATTCTTCAAATGTGTATTATTCCTTTCACTCCACTGAAAAAGCATCTTCCAAAAGGAAAGTGATTTAGTAATTTTAGTCTGTATGAAATTCATTATAAAACCCTTGTTATTTATTCTTTCAAATCCTTGTTTTCAACTTTCCTTCTTTTATTTTTTTTCTTTTCTTTACAGTATAGAACATTCTGGTCATATTGCAGGCGTATTTTCTAGCAAAGTATGAAAACAAGTGAATATAAACAGTTTAGGAAAGTGCTTTTTGTGCTTTAATCCCATGGTCTCCCTTCTACTATTATCCTTTAAAATTCATTTGAAGGCCTTCCAAGTTGACAAAAAAATAAATTTCGAAAGTTTGAGAAATAGAGAATGAACACTATTTGCCACAAAAGAGGGGTTTGTATATAAATATTCGCATTAAGTCATCAAACACTATGTGTCTGCTCTATTCACATCACAAACTTAGGTGCTAAAAAGCAAAGATGAAACAAAAAGAAATGATATTTACAGAATGAAATACTCTTTAAATATCCCTTTGGTGCAGGCAACAGTAAAAATGAAGGCATATGGAATCACCTAAGATGATAATAAAGGAAGTACATGGTATAATATTGTACATTGAAACAAATTCCAGACAGATGAAAAACATGGCAATGAGTATTTCAAATATAAATAAAAAAAATTGTATGAACAAATATGCAGGTAGAGCTTAAAGAATTCAATGGACCACAGTTATATTTAATGCAATATGGGGTTCTCTTTGGGTAGTAAGAACAATTAAAACTTGAAAATAGAAGAGAAACTGTGAAGAATCTAAAAGCCAAAGATGAGCTAATCCTCATTAAGACAGGCTGTATTTTGAGAGTTTCATCTGCTGAATGGAATTGATCTTGCAGCTTGAAATCTGTTATACCTTTTCTAAGAAAACTTCAACCCCCACCTGCACGCTAAACAAGTTTGTGAAATCTGTGCTTTGGATACTGCATTGATTTTCTGTTTTGATGCATAATTCCTTTTGTTAGAATTGGGGTTCCATTTTGAATCACTGTCTACTTAGCTAACACCATTTCTTCTAAGGATTGCATTTATCATTCTCTGCTCCTACTATAAGGCTTGTACCATGTTTTAAACTCTGAACCAAAGGATGAAATCCCTCCAATCCCAAACATCACTACAAATTTTAAATCACTGCTGCCATACCACAACCATATTGAAGCACTACCCTATTAGGTGTCATCAATACGATTTAAATCCGAGATTACTTTGTTCTTTTGTGTAATGAACTTAATGTATACCTCATCCCTATCTAAGTTTCCTCACAAACATCAATCCTATAGTCAATTTATTTAATACATGTTTACTGAATTTATACTGTGTTCCAGACACTATTTTAGGTGCTGGGAATTCAGTAATGATCAAAATGGACTTGCTCTGGAAACAACAAATGCTGGTGAGGATGTGGAGAAAAAGCAACACTTTTGCACTGTTGGTGGGAATGCAAATGGGTACAACCCCTATGGAAAACCATTTGGAGATTCCTCAAAAAACTGAAGATGAAACTCCCATATGATCCTGTCACTGCACTTCAGGGAATCTACCCAAACGATACAAAAGCACCCATCCACAGAAATGCAGGCATCCCCATGTTTGTTGCAGCCTTACTCACCATAACTAAGAACTGGAAATTGCCTAAGTGCCCAACATCAGATGAATGAATAAAGATGTGGTCCACATATACAATGGAATACTACACAGCCCTTAGAAGAGATGAAACCCTGTCATTTGAATCAACATGGATGGAACTAGAGAGGATGATGCTAAGTGAAACAAGTCAAAAGAAGAAAGACAGATACCAGATGACCTCACTCATAGGTGGAATGTGAATAGACAATACAAAGGAACAGATGAAACAAACCAACCCTGAAACAGTTGCAACAGAACTGAGGTGACCAAAAGGGAACGGGGCAGGCGGGGGCAAAAGGTGGTGGAGCCCATTGGACAACGGGGAAGAACACTTGGTGATGTCGTGGAGGCCAGGGTATGTTTAAAAACATGTAAGAAATGGGGGACCTATACATAGGAACTTATTTTAATGTGCAGAATAATTACTATGATAAAAATACTTTTAAAATGGACCTGCTTCCTCCTTTCTTCTAATGATTTGCTGTTATAGTCCCAGTGTGTGTGCCATAATTGAAGCAAAACAAGTTTAGACCCTCTGTCTTATAATGAAGGCTGTTTTAGAAACAACAGAATCAAAGTTGTTGAATGACAGTACTATAAATAATGTTATAGTTGGGTCATCAAGTCTAAGCCTTTCATTTTACAGAAGCAGGAAGATTTTAAGTAACTTGCCCAAGATCTACAATTTTGGAATAATGAGTGCTTATTTCTATTTATGTCTCCAGATTTTTTAAAAAAGAACAAATTAACAACGATCTTAGCAAAATAGACCCCTAATATACCTCTGAAGCATGGAAGAAATGTGTGCCTATTTCTCACAAGATCTGTTTCATGGTTTTACCATTGTTCTTAAGCTCTTTGTCCATCACCTGTCTGTCTCCTTTTCAGCTGGTGCCCATGTCTCCTACTTCACAGAAAAATGTTCACAGCATAGTGCGTTTAAGGGATCCATAAATGACTATACCTGCTTCTCCTATTACTTCCAGTCTGACTAGCCAAAGCCTGAAATTTCTCTTAACTTTCTACCCATACCTAGCCTTAAAACTTTCCAGTTTGTCCTAAATAGAGCTCTTTTTCATAGCTAATACACTCACCTCTGTCCTGGATTCCAGTCTTTGCCTCCCCTTCAGGAACCTCCCCCCTTTTGATACATCTTGATATTCAGTAAATGCAGCATCTTCCTTTCCAATGTTTTCTTTCAGCACATACACAAATTCAAGAGACTTTCATTCAAAAGCAACAACAAAACTTCTCAAACCTATTATTAAGTCTCTCCTTCCCTTGGAATGTAAGCTTCTAAGAAGTGCAATCTCCACTGATCGTATCTATTCTTCATTTCTCATTTTTTCAGCTACTTCAGTTCAGATTCTATCTCTCAAACTACACTGACATGACAAGATATCAAGTGGCTTCTTTGTTGCTAAATCTAATGGACATTTTCTCTATAGCATTTGACATTACTTACTCTATTCACTCATTGAAATATTTCTCCTTAGACTTATTTGAGGTCAAATGTTCCTACCTTTCTTTGTCGTAATTTTTTTTTTTTAATTTCCTCTGTAGGATTCCTATTCTATCATCCTCAGAAAAATTTAAGTGTTAGCTTTCCCATATGCCACATTTGTAGACTTAGGCTTTCCTTTTTTTCTCTACATTTTATTGGTGATCTTATCTGCCACATGGCTTCATCTATAACACTAAATGGATGACTCTCACATATTTACTTTTAGTATGAACGTTTTGCCAGCTCTCTAGAATTTGCATCTGATCATTTATCAGATATGCCTACCTGACTATCCTAAGCATATCGAACTCAGTGTTCAAACCTTCCCTCCATGTCTTTTCCTCTTTCTATGTTCATGCTCTTGTGATCTAGTATCATTCACTCATTTGCCAGTGACAGACACTTGGGAATTATTCCTAATTCTCACTGAAGTGCACTTTCTATTCAATTAGTTGCAAACCCTGCTTTACCTACTAATTTATGTAATTTCTTCTTTACCTACAAGTCTGCCTTACTTCAGTCCTAGAATATGAACAATTCCTTTAATGTGTGTTTAAGTGCATATTATTTTTCCACAGTCTATCGGCTTTGCTTATTGATCTGGATGCATCCACGACTGGGTGCTGGAGCCAGAGGCAATTCACTGTCCTGATAGAGGAACTTTAATCCCTGGTCTAAGGCTTGCTCTCGTGGGGGTTCTGACACCTTCTAGCTAGTTTTTTATTTTATATACATTCTTGGAGCTCCTTTCTGCCTGCTATATTGAATATGGCCTGCTTCAAAAATATTTTTGCTGACATAAACTTTTACAAATATGAATATGCTTCAGTTTAACTTTTTCTGTATGTACTCTTTTCTCCATTGTGAGTATGCATTAGTGAATTGGGAATTGTTATAAGTGCTGTTTCACAGATAATCAAATGGAGGCTTGGGGTGATGAACAATGTGCCTAAAGATGCAACGTTAGACAAGTGATTGAGCTGAAATTTAAATTGAGGTTTATTTGACTCAAGGATTCTTTGACATTTGTAATACCACCCTCTACTTCCAAGAATGAAGTGGAAGGGATCCTCCATGGTGAATGATTTGATTTTAGAAGAAATTATATTGTATGTTAACTGTTTATTGGACTTTCCCCACATTAAATAGTCAGTTCCTTGAGAAAAGCAATGTGCCTTTTGTTTATGTACCCATAGTGCAGTGTCTGTCTGGCACATTGTAAACCTCAGCAAATGTTGACAGAATGAACACTTACATTCTAAAACATGTGTGCGGTTTATTATTTCCCCATAGTGGTTGTTTGGAATCAGTTAAAGTCACAGATTCATTTAAGAAGTTTTACAGATGGGAAATTAGTCTCTAAGGGAGTCAGCAACTGGAAAAATTTACATTTGTCATCATTCTACTGAGATTCTTTTGGTGAGTGGTGGGAGTAGGAGAGGAGAAGAGCGATTGTTTTGCATTTTATATGCTTTAAAGTATGACTTCAGAGAACCCTTAGCTTCTTTTTCTGTTGCAGAAATGTAACAGTATTCTATTTTCTGACTGGCAGAGAAAAATGTGAATCTTTCTGTCCCAAGGCTCACTTAAATAAGAAAATATGTGAAGGAACAGATAAGATTAAGCACTCATTTTCAGAAGAATGACTTTGGTTTTCTAAAGTTAGAAATAGATATAGTTGACAGAAAACAACTACACTACCCACAGATAGCAAACAGGAAAAGCATTGTATGGATTTGTTTCAGAAGTAAATTTGTTAAATGTTGCATACCTATGCTAATGAAATAAGTCTGCTCTGCTAATCCCTTTCCTAACTACCTTAGCAGGTTCCAGGAATTCTTGAATTTAAGAAAGAAAGACTGATTGCTACATCAGCTTTGGCCAGGGTAGCAATCCCTATCCACAGCCTGATGCAGGTTGGAGTTTGGAATTTCTCTCCCTGGTTCGGCTACTGATAAAAATTCTCCTTTAAACAAAGTTTAGTCAGACTTCTCTAAGTTCTCTTTTTGCCATGGCAAAATATGGCTAAATAAGGTTATCCATCCATACCTTTAATAATCATTTTTCTTTTTACTTACTGTAGTCCTTCTTACTAATGAGCAATAATTAATGATAATAAGGAATTTCTTACGTAAGAAAGTACTGCAGTGAAAGAAAGACGGTAAATCTAGGACATTTGAAAAACAGTAGGGAGTGGCAGGCAATTATGATCATACTCCTAGAGTTACAAATAGAAGTCAATAACTGCTAATAACTGGTAAAGTCAGTGTGGGAAAATCTAGGAAGATGGCAGGGGACACAATTTTAAAGTGGTGTCCAAGTTAAAAAAAAAAAAAGGGCATTGTTTTGAAGGTAAATGACTAACGACAACAACAAACGGGACCCCAGGAATTCTATTTCCGAGACTTTGAGAATGAGGAAATAGAATCAGTACAAAGTTGGAATGCTATCAGTAGTTAGACTGACTTGATCTTGAATTCCTCAAATACCTTCAATTCCCCCTGACCAGTAATTGTAATGGTTCCAAAACCAGGAAAATAAAGGAGTCAATATTTCATAGCTGCAAAACTTAAGGGAATTCACTGACAAGAATCATCCCATCATGTCATTTTATACTCTCCTCCCCAAGGTACACAAAAAGCAAGGTGAATGACTGATCTCTTTACCCTGTAGGGAGACTCACTCTGGAGGGTAGAAGGTCTGGTGGCCTCCAAGAAGACAAACTTTCCTTAGTCCAAGGCTTTTATCTTCTAGGTGATATCTCACGATGTATTTTTTCCTTTATGTAGAGCTCCAGATGTCCTGTCCATCGACCTTTCTCAATGTCACAAGATTTCTCTCCTCTGACATAACTCCTCAAGTGTTAGGTTCATCACATGGCTTTGTAGAATGATTGTGGACACTCTGAGATGCTTTCCTCCATGTACATATATCAATCTCCTATATCTATTGATTGAGTTGATAGGATGCTGGTCAGACTACTCCCTGAGTACAGTTTGTGGCCATCTCCCAGCACCTTTCCAGGATAGCCAGTACCAATGTTCCCACTGAGCCCTCTAGTGGCAATGATGGGGTCATGCAGCTTTTCATGGGGTTAGCTCACTTAAATTAACTCAGTACACTTTGACTCATTACAGGCAATGAAATCTAAACCAAAGCAGAATGTATGTCTCCTGAACATTTCTTGGTCTTCCAACGTTCTCTCATACCCTATTCAAATGTATGTGGCGTGACAGGGTAAAGCATATATATCGCTTAAATACCTTCTCAAATTACCTAGGCTACTCATTGACCGAGGAATTTATGATGTTTAATTAATATATAGTCTACTTATAGATAGGCTTAACCAGAAGAAACACAAATAATGAATCCAACCGGTCTTCCGCTGAAGCATATAGATGTCATCGTCCTGATAAGATAATGATGCCCTTTCTGCACCACTCTTCCTGTCAACATTGGTGAAATTCCCCAAATACCTCACCTTCTCCCATCCTATACCCCTCCACATGTCTATATAACCTCTGTGACCTCTACAGTTGGCAAGTGGCACTCAGAACAGATCTCCCATTTATTCAATTGACATCTCTTGATAATAAACCTACTTCCCTTCCACCAACATTTGTCCTCTGGTATAGTGGTGTTCCATACAGCCAGCAGAGAACCTGAGTTTGATAACATTAATTCAGTGAAAAAGATAAATCCTTTCACAAGGTATATGTGTCATCATGCTATTCACTTTAAATATATTACAATTTTGTCACTTATACCTCAAAAAAGTTGGAAAAACCATCAAGTATTTATTGAAGCTCTATTCATCTAGTGATGCACCTCCAATAATGTGTCAGAAAGATTTCCCACATTTTCAGTAGTTGTAGCCTTGTATTGTAATTACTGATATTAAGAATGCTAACTTAGAGGTCTTTTACAACACGAATCTTTAACAAAGTATTGCTAAGCATTTTAAGATGAAGGGAGATTCAATGAGTTCAGTGTATACTTGTGGAATTAGTTTAATCAGATTGATACAAAATGTTGGGATGGTAGAAGGAGCAGTTTCTTCCATTGGAAGTCAGAGTTGGAAGCATTTGTGAAAGAGGTGACAGGTAAATTGGGTTTTGCAGAGTGATTCATATTTTAACGAATGCAGAAAGTAGAGAAAGCATTTGAGGCTGAGGGGACAGTACAAGTAAAGTCATGGGAAAGGGTGGTGAAATTTCACGCTGAGTACATTGATTTGACAAGAGATTAAATTACGTGCCAGAAAATAGTGTCATAAAGACAGCAAGAAAAATTGGGGCCAAATAACAGAGGGTTTGGAATGCCCATAGAAACTAGCAAAGTGAAAAATCTACGCAGCATGACTCAGATTTTTAAAAAGGCAAAATTGAATTGAGGTTGAGTAAAAAGAATCCAGTTAAGAAATTGAGAAAAAGAAAGTCAGAGGGTAAAGAAAAGACAAGATTGCCAAAGAGTTTAAAGCATAGATAGATACAAGGAGGGACCGTAGAAGACTAATAATTCTGACTATCTGTAATCTTTGATGGAGCTGTTTCATTGGAGTAGCATCAAGATATCAGTAAATGTTTCCGAAAGATAGTGAGAAAGGGCTTCTTTAGAAAGTAGGAAATATGGAAATGGAGAAATAGAAGAGAGAAATGTTGCTTTTTGTTAAGGTGGAAAAGATGAACTACTTGAAAGCACTTATAGGCAGAGGGCAAGATTCTATGGAGAGTAAAATTTGATGCTACAGAAGAGAAAAATGGATAACTGGTGATGTAAGTTGTTAGAGAAGATAGAATTTGATTGGGATAAGGGACTTGAGAGAAAATGTTAACCTTTCAAAGGGTGACAGATACCTTTTTCTTTAAGACAAGAGCAGAAGACTTTAGGATCAGTCAGATATGGAGAAATATTCAGTCACAGGAGTCACAGAATCTCAATTTCTTACTTAACTAAAATACAATTTTAAGACTTTCTGGCTCGTCCAGATTTAAAGCATTCAGTCTATTTTCATAAAACAAGAAATAAGTAAAATGGATTACTTTATAATTATATACAGAAACTGACAAATACATTCCCGTTCAGGAAGGCAGTTACTGTGTGTTGTCTTTTGACTGGTACATGGTCACATTAGAATGCATCTTGGACGAGAAGTTTTACTTGCAGAGAGGCAAAGAACCCTCAAGCCTAAGCTCAGCATATCTCTTTGGGAAGAACTTTCCCACTGCCTGTTCTTGTCTTGGTGTATATATACTTTATTCTGCTTAAGCATCTGTGTCATATGCCACTTGGGTAACCCCACAGCTCTCCCCAAGAAAGGAAATGGGGCCCATTCATTGTGGAACAAGAGGAGCACATGTAAGACTTGTACTTATGAGACACTGGCCTCGGGGGACCAATGCTGACTATAAAAAACTGATTTTGCTGTGTCCTCTATGTGTGCAAAGCATTGTTCCATCCAATGTCTGCGCAAGACCTATCTTGCTGGGTGACCCTGAGAACTGCACACCATGCAGCGAGTTAGCATCCTTTGCTGGTTGCTCCTGGTGCTTGGCAACAGGTGCCACTTGCTTTAAGATACCAGTGTGTTCAGTCTTTGACAACAAAGTGAAGGAATAGCATCTACTCTGTATGATAAAAAGTGAAGGAATAGCATCTGCTCTGTATGATAATGATTCTTTGAGAGCTAGGTGTATTTTTCTCTTTTTATCCATTTCTCCTTGAAATTATTGTCTGAAACAAAATGAATTCTTATTCCAAATACAGTGCTACTATCTTAGCTCTGCTCAAAACTGGTATTCATTCTTGGCCAAAGGTCGGCCAGCGGACATTCCTTTATTTCCCAGTGTTTTCTGCAAACTGTTCATTTAGTTATCAGTCCTCTAAACTTCGATGCCTCAAATGTTGCTCTTTTTTCTGCATAAAACTAATACCGTCATTGCTAAATTGCATTGTTTAAAGATGAAATCACAGATATACCAGAGGAATTATGCATACATATGTATACACATACATTCCTGTGATCAGAATTATCATTAATGGTCAGCAATTAAATGGACCTATAGATTGCAGCAGATATATTATTATATTAAAACTGAGATTGTTAATTTGTTTCTATGTGACTAGAGATAAAGATCAATAGGATTTAGATAAATACCTATACAATGGATTAATTGCTTCTCATTTTTCAAGATCAGAATTATAACAGGTTATTATATAGTTGAATAATAGCATCATATGTGTCTAAGGAATCATCTAAAGACTGTTAGTGAGTCACTGAAAACTTCTTGGGAAAGTCACTTATATTTAAAGGGATTTTCCTCACTCAGAACAACATGAAACTAACTCAGTCTGTGATAGATAAGAAAGGGAAACCATTTTAGATGCTAGTTAAGAAAAAGGTTTCTTATTTTCCCTACTATCATATCAAAAAGTGATTATTCAATATAGTTTTTATTGAGTCAGTACTATGTGCCTGGCACTATATTAGGAAGACTAGAGCTAGGTCTTTTAAATGAATCAATGCCTAGTCAAAATTCCTGCTATACTCTGCAATGGTGCGTCCATTTTACCATTGTTGGCTTATCCTACCCAAGTCTGAATTCACAATTAAAGCTGGAAAAAGAGTATACTTTCTCGCTGCATAAAGTCTGAACCCAATTGCAAAGTGCCTGGCAGAAAGAGGAAAGAAGAATTTAAAACCTTTCTTTAGGATCTACAAGAGTTAGGATAGACTTTCAAATATAGAAGTTGACCTTGAAAATCTTGTTGCCTTGCAAGTAAAGGGATTTTAAAAAAAAAGGAAATCAGAACTTCACTCACTTTTAGAGTCATTTTCAAAGAAAATATATGTTTGTGCTGCTATACATACCCTCATAATTGACTGTAACTTGTCTCTTTCTTGAAAAATAAGATCTTCTTTTTTTGTTGTTGCTGTTTTATTTTGTTTTGTTTTTGACAGACCAATGTGGTATTGTTTTTGCGCAAAACTGGAAGTAAATATTACCACATTGGTTTAATTTCTCATCTCAGAGACCAAGAGGTCTTATTTGGCAGCAATGGCCTTATGAGCTGAATTACAGTTCGCTAGTAAATGATAAGTAAACTGAAGGAAAATAGACAGGGATATGTAAACCAGCCACTCCAAGGACATTTTGCTGTTTTACCTCTGCAAGAATCACCATGGGCAACAACAAACAAAGCACTTCATTTGTGGGAGACATTGGTGGAGTTAAGACCCCCTAGTGTTAGGACTCTCAAATATCTCTTTTAAAAGCTCCACCCCTGGCCTACATAATGACTTAGCTCTGTAACTGTCGAACAGTTTAGAAATTCTGTATAAATACTTTTGGCATTCCCATGCGAGAGGAAGAAAGTATTTAATATTAAAATGTACTCTGCGGAAGCCTATATGTGATGCTCCAGAATTTATATAAAATCAGGGGTTATTTTCTGTAATTTCTAATAAGTATACTAGTAATTATATTTTTATGATTAATGATACTGAGAAGAGGTAACGTTTTTTGTCCACTCACGATGTGTTTGGCACTGAATGATATGCTTTGCATTCTATCTCTCATGGTTTGTGTTATTTTTGAAGAATGCCTCAATGTTTATTCACATGTTGTGTAAGTTGTCTAAATTAAATCTTTCTGCTAATGTTACTATGTATAACTAAGAAAAGAAAAAAGAGAAGCTTTTGAAATCAAGAAAAAGGGAAAAGAGATTGCAAGTCATCAAATTTGTCCTCAGTTTAAAATTACATGAAATTAAGAAAAAAACTGTTGGTTTCCAATAGGGAACAAACAGAAACCCCAGTATCGCTCCCTTCTCCCTATACCACCCCTACCCCACTCCAAATGAGAAACAGAAGAAGCCCAATGTGTTGAACTCTGTCCAGTGGGAGTGCACTGAAGAGACAGAGGACAGAGTTGAGAGAGCCACTGGCTTTGACAAATCAAGACTGGGGATCAATGACTTTGTGGGTCCAAATGAAAAAGAAAGCAGGGCTCAAAGGATCTTTCAACTTCAAGCCAGGAGAGGCTGGGGCAGAGGCAACGATTCTGGTGACAACAAATTGTTTTTAACTTTGCTTTTACAGATGAGACTATTGAGGTTCCAAGAATTTGACTTAATATGACAAAGAGTCAAATGCCACCCAATAGTAATGACAGAATTTGAATCCAGGTTTTTCTAACTGGAAATCCTTGTTCTTAAGAATTATACTTTACTACCTTCATACAGTTCTTTTTTATTATGCTAATTTGAAATCTATGAAATTTCTTCCTCTTTTTGTAATTTTTATGTTCTTAATAAAATCAGGGAAAGAAAAGCATCATGATTCTCTTTGAACCTGAAAATGTGATGGTTATCACTACATATTTCTGGCAGCATTCTAATAAATATTTGATTCTTTTGGGTGTACAACCCTAATTACCACCTAATAGTTCTTCCTTATTTTAAATATGTGCATTAGTAACTTTAAAATAAGTCTGTGCAATACCAGAATAGAACTTCAAAATAAAATAGAGACTATCAATATCAGAAATAGATACCTCAAATCCAAAGCAGAACTAGGAAGTCTTTTAGTATACACTAGTATAAAGATGAACTAACAGTTAACTTGTTCTAACTGTAATTTCAAATCTTTGCAACTCTTAGAGATTAATGATGCAGCTTTATATGATTAAGAGCTCTCAAACTATACATTTTGGGGATCTGATATTTTCCTGCATTTTCTTCAGCTTTAGACATCAGCTTATACACACAATTTTCAAACAAATGGAAAATTGTTATTTGACGAAGATGTTGTAACATTTGACCCAGAGTACACTACATATGGAGTTGCTACCAAAGAATGAATCAGTATATGATTTCTTTACGGGTTTTATGAAGGTTATCATAGTTATCTCAATAATATGTTCAATTCTAGATTCAAGATTATCCTTAAGCGTCTACTCAATTTTCGATAAGATAGGTAAAATCAAAATTTCGGTGATATATGGAGGAAATATCTCTCTCAGTGAAAGAGTAATTTTCTTTTTCAAAGAATAAAATTGTTGATGATTGTTCACTGCTTTTCAGTGAATGACATGTCTCTTGAGATGGCAAACCAATTACTGGAGACAAAAATTCATGAATGCTAAACTCTTATATGTATAATGGGCCGATGCAAATCAGACACTCCAATATAGGGCTTGCATCAATTAACCAGTAGTATACTGAATTCTGGATATAGATTATGGGAGTTACCTGAATATAGGTGATGGTTAAAACATTGGGGATAGGCAGGATTACCTATGGAAAATGTCTAGAAAAAAAGTGAAACAAGGCAAGTCTATAGGAAAACTCTGGAGGAGACCAATATTTAATTGATTAACAAAATAAAAAAAACATTCAGTATATTGAGAAGAAGCAATCATGAAAGCATAAGCAGCATTGAGTTTGTGATGTCATAGATATAAATGGAAATATTTCAAAATGGGGGAGGAAGATGAACAGGGTCAAAGAATGTAGAGAAGCGAAGTAAAATAATGACTCAAGCCAAGACAATTTAAATCAGTCAGTTGATGACCCTAAAGTTGAATTTCTAAGACAGTATTATGATATAAACAGCATCAAAGAGATAAGAAAATGCATATAATATTGGAGGAAAGAATATTTGTAAGACTAGACATTAGAGTTACAGATGGTCTGACAATGACAAATATTTGAAAATCTTCCACCAGAAATGTTCTGGAATGTGGGAACAGAAAGAATGAATAAAACAGATGGATTTTCTGACCTCTTGGCCCTTATCTTCTTGGAGAAGAGGGACAAAAAATAAAAGTATTTGTGAAAAAGGTGTATTCACCTTCATGTCCATTGCCGTATTAGTTGCAAAAGCCAGAAGCTGCAAACCTAAATGCCCACAGACAGATGAATAAAGAAGAGGTGGTATGTAGACATAATGGAATACTATACAGCTATCAAAAGATGAAATCTTATTGTTTGTGACAGTATGGATGAAACTTAAGGGAATTATACTTAATGAGATACATCAGAAGGAGAGACACAGACATCACATGAAATAAATTTAACAAGAATAGACTTTCAACGTATAAAATCAAATTATTGATTACAAGAAGAGAAAGGGGAAGAGGAACAAGTAAACTGGGTAAGAGGGATCAATTTTATACTGAAGGAAGAATGGGACTGGTGGTGGTAAACTTAAATATTATATATAGATGTTGATTTACACTTTGGCGAACACCTTAAACTTACTATGTACCTATATAATGCTATGATGAAGTAATTCTCCTATAAAATAAATTTAAAAAACAAAAATTTTTTTGGTCAGATGAAGATGATCCACTTGCAGCTGTTATTTTATAGTTGCAAAATTGGATGAGTCATCGTTAGCAGTGTCTGGATAAAAAAAGAGTATGTAGGACTAAACCTTAGCTCTTTGTTTTTAGAGGTCTGAAAGAAATAAAAAATGTCATCAAAAGAAGATGAGACAATGTGGTCAGTTGAATAAGAGGAATCCTAGGAATGAATATTGAAGGAAGTGTTTTGAGAAAAGGAGTGATAAACAGCCTCAGATATGGCTCATAGGACAGGTAAAATAGAAATTCAGAACTGACTCCTGACATTGAAGACTTTGGTCATAGTTGGAGTTGACCAGGGACAAGCAAATTGAATTGGAAGCAAGGTATAGGACCTGCTTGATACTGGAAGCTATGCAGTTAAACTGTTTTCTCCAGTATCCCTCAATCATGCATGTGCAAGTGTGGAGAAGGAAAAAAATTTGCATGTGTTCAAGACAGGTGTTTTGAAGAAGCATAAGAGGCAAGAGAATTGAGAGAGCTGATGAAATATTAATTTTCTATCAATGCAATGGACAGTAGGATCTCATTTGTAAAGGGAAGAGTGAAGTCAAGTGGGTTACTAAATTGGCACAAAGTAGTTAAAATGCGCACAATATCAAGTAAAAGAGTAAGTGGTATGAGAGTGAGATTGTTGGGAGGACAAGTAATTGTGGTTAGAGAGTGAAATAATGGAGTAAAATTTTTTAAAACGTGTAGCAGTTTTGAATCAAGATAAATTCCAGAGAATGGTAAGGCACTGTACTGAGATGGATGGATTTGGATATCTGAAGCAGTTTAATGGAGTTTAAGGGTGGGCAGTGAACTATGATATGGCAAGTGTGATGTGGCAAGTGTGATTTCAAATGAATGTAAAATCACCCAGAATTATAGTAAGGTTTGATATGTAAAGGAATATTATAAGATGAGTATTAGTGTGTTTAATAAATTTCAGGATGGTATTTTGAAGGCTGAAAGTATGTAGCTCTATGTGATCTTTGAAATAATTTCCTTATTTTAGTTCTATATTTCCAAAGGAAGTTACATCATAATTTTGCACTATATTAACATGTGCCTATCAATATTTGAAAAGTGAGTTTTCATTCTGCAAACGCATTTCCTTTGGTTCTTCAAAATAATTGAAATATCCTTCCTAATACTATTTTCCATGTCCTTTGTTTCCTTTATTTTTTTCTTGTTGGAATTGGATACATTTTTCTTGATCTCCTGAGACAGGGTACAAAGTAGGTAATTTTTTTGAGACTTTGCATGTTTTATTCTACATTCAAACTTGATAGATTTGCTGGTCATAGAGTTATAAGTGCAAACTCATTGCACCTGTGATGGCATTGCTCCAAAATCTTTTCACTCATACTGCTATAGTTGGGTGGTCCAATGCAATTCTGGTTTTATACTCCTTTATATGTGACTTGTGTTTCAGAAGTTTTAGGGACCTATATTTATTCATAGTGTACTGAAATTCAATAAAGATGTGTTCTCATCTAGACCTCTTTAATTCATTTGATGACGGGGTACAAGAGATCAGGATAGACTTTTGTTGAACCCTTTTAATGAGCAGCTATGTCCTTCAGTTACCGGAAACATAACAATGAAGTAATTTTTTCTACCCTCTTTCTCCTTTCTGGGTAGAACTTGTCAGACTTCCTAGATTGATCCTTTAGTTTTTATATATTTGTCTTTGTAACTTTCTTTTTCCCTAAGGAGGGTGTGTTTGACTTGTAATAGCTCTTTCTCAACCGACAAAATCCAAACGGTGTTCTTTTAGAAGTAGTGAAGACAGCTTTATTATGCGCGGCCAGGTATAGAATCTGAGCCCTGAAATGCTTTTGGGATAAACTTTTATTGGTGAGGGAGAGGGGAAGATGTGATTTAGAACAGGAATTACAAACAGAATTCACTTATTCATTTGTGAATTCCTCACATGGATAACACACAGGATTCACATAATTATAAAATGCACATTCTCAGAAAGGGGTCCCTTTTACCTAGTCAGTAGCTTCCAGCCAGTCTAGACTGTCAGGCGCCTGGTGGCTGGGTGGCCACTGTTGGTCCTCAGCTGCTAGAAACTGGGATGTGGCTTCCTCTCTTCTACAGACTCATTTTCCTCATATGAGAAATGAATCATTTGTATCTTGTGGTAATGAAGAATTTAATTCATGCATGTAAAGTGCTCAGAATAGTGCCTGATATAAGAGCTGCAGAATTTTTGCGATTATCTTTGCAATTAATTTATCTCTTTGCTTTTTTTTTCTAGCTTTTGCATATGTCCCCTCTTGATGATTTTTTAAATTTGGGAACTTACTGTCCAAAATATTTTGCCTTCTCATTCCTCTTTTTTTTTATATAGCACCATCATTTTTGAATAGATAGTAAATCTTTTGTATCTCTAAGGTGTTAATATAATTTTTCAAAGTTTCGTTATGTGTTTTGCATTATCGCTTTATTTCTTTTTTCTGTTTGCTCATTTTAGCCTGTGTTTCACATTGGAGGTTTCTTTTCTGGCTCTCCATTAATATTTAAGATTGAAAAAAGAATTGTCAGTTTTATATTTAATGGTGAAACTTAAACGCTACTTAAAGGCTCTTTGTTTCTGTTAGTTAACTAATGATCTTCACTACAGAATTTTTATAGAAACATAGGTATGGAGAGTGCTATAACATTTGCATATGTTAATGTGTGTGAGAGTTTCCACCTTTAGAGTAGAACCATCTTCATAAATGAATTCTCTCATCTCTCACCTGGTTGCTTATGTTTGGGGAGCCAGAAAATGTCTGGGCATTTCAATGTTCAGTCAGATAACTTTCACTTAATCTCACTGTTTATAAGTTATTTCTTTATTTCATTTGCCACTTTATTTGATATCACAGATTCTGGAGGCTTACTTTTATTTATTTAAACAATAGGTACCTGGTCAGGTACTATGTTGAAGTAAGTGCCTTAGAAGTCCAGCTTCTTATACAATCATTAAATAATTCCTCTCTTCTCTGCCCTATACAACTTTCCCCATCATCTTTTGAGGTATCTCAAGCTCCTGAGCTTTTCCCATGGGTTACATTAATTAGCCACTCACTAGTACCTCCTTCAGTAGGCATTTAGACATTGATTTGTTCAGTCAACACTTGTTCATCCATTTTCTCTTTTTCAAAAATGTATTGCTATTTCTCATCAACTTTTATCACCTTGCATGTTTCCTTTGTCCTTAAAAGTTTATACTTTTTATTCCTCATTGTGTTGAAGAGCCCCAGATTCTAGAGTTGAACTTTCTCAGTTTTAATCCTTGCAGTGTTATTTACCAACTGAGAGATCACTGGCAACTTATTTAACTTATCTGAGTCTGTTTCTTTTTATTTCTTGTTGAAAGTTGGGGATAATAAAACCACCTGTATCATAGGAATTAATACATATAAAGTACCGAACAACAGTGTCTAACATACACGATCAAACACTGAATTATTATTATTATCGCTATTAATATTCATTTTATTATCATATTCAAGAGTTTCAGGTGGGAAAAGAGATAAACATACACATTTAAATGTAGACCTATTTTAGAAATGCAGATGGGAAAAGTGAAATCTCTATTATTAATTATCTTTGAAAACTGAAATGAACAAGACAGAGAAACTGTGATGAATTTTTATAGATAATATTTCTTTTTTCTAAGGAAAGGTACAAGCAAGAAGGCAAATAGGCAGGTGGGAGGAGAGAGGAGGAAGAAAGAGTTTATTTTTATTTAGTTGCTCACATTGGTTGTTCCCCCTGGCCCCAGATCTTGGATTCTGTACCTTGGGATAGATGTGAGACTCCTTCCAGGGTGGGCTAGACTGCTAGGCCACTAGGATGAGCCCTATGAATAATATTTTTTAAGAACCTAGAACAAAGTTTAAGTGATCAGATACATGAGTCATTGTATTCCTCTACTTATCTGAACACATCAACTTCATTCTAATGATGAATTCCTTTATGCTTACAAGATGACTACAGAAATCCCACATGTCTCATGCAGACATGATAATGCCCAAAGGCAGAAAGGAGGCCATGTAATAGTGTCTTCTAAATAATGAGAAAATATTTCTCAGGAATCCCCAATATATTTTTACTGATGTCTCCTTGACAACAATTCACATGATTACCCTTAAACTAGTTACTGGTAATATGACCTCAACTATATCCCTAGTGTGTTCAAGATTTATACCTGGGGCTGAGAATAGGATCTATAGCTCCTAGTCATATGAATCAGGAGTGGATGCATGATAAAATGTTGTTGTGAAAAATAAGAGTGGGAAATATATATTTAGAGACAATAATTGCAGAGAAAGTTACCCTTTAATCTGTTCTATAGAGACACAAATACTTAGAATACCTAAAATAAAATTAAGGATGTGCCCTTGTGGAGTATCAATTGGGTTGACCACATCCAGACAGGCGTAGTCCTCATACAAGTCAAGGACTTGGGGTGGATCCTGCAGCTGGGCATAGGGAGTAGCTTCTTCCTCCTCTCTTTTCCATTCTGCCTGCCTACTCACCTTCGTTCATACTTGCACCTTTCCTATAAAAAATAAAACAAAATAAATAAAATTTAGATTGCTAGTTTTGATGTACATATTGGGTAAATTGTTTACTTCCTCAGTGTCTTTCCCTAATGTTTAATACAAGGGCTATTGGCATTTAAATAAAATTTCTATTACAGTTTGAAGTTTGCTTATCACAGTTTTGCGTGTAGGCAGTTTCATAATTAGACCCAAATAAAATCAGATAAACTTTCCCAAGTTAACTACCTCTTCAAGCAGTATGTATAAGAGATGAAAATTGCATAGAAGATATGTAACCATAATCCATACCCAAAAAAGCACTGAAGAAAAGTGAATGAGTCCCTTTCTTGACTTCCTGGATTTTTTTTTGAATCTTTAGAAAATGAGTTCTGATTCTCCAATTTGCCTTAAACACTTTAGTGAGCTAATTACAAAACACTTTACAGTTCAGCCTGCTTAAAAATCAAACTGTGGAAGCTGTGATAAACCTATTGGCAATTAAGAGACAGCAAGATAAATTATCTCCACAAGCTCATGGGACTTCTTGAAGTTTGGAGAGTTGCATCTGTTTCTGTTATACTTTACTTTTTTTTTTTTTTCTTTTCATTGTGGCCCTGTTGACTTGCAGATATGAAAATGAGTCTTATCAAACAAGCTTAGTTTCTGGGGTGAAAAGTTTCCAGGCAGCAAGAAGTCATGGTATATTCACCTTCAGAGCCTGAAAAATGTATGCTAGCTCTCATAAATAAACTTCCGATTTTAGAGAGAGACAGTGAAGGCTTATAATATTTTTCAGTGTGTTTTGGATTGGAAAGAGGTGAAATATTTTTATACTATGGAATTTACTAATGTGAAAAAAATGTTTCTAAAGCCATCCAGTAAAATCTTGACTATTCTTCCTTTGAGTCCTCTATTGTCTTTCATTCAAGTTTTCTATAAAATAAAGTATATAACCAGAAAACCATTACTTGCAGACATAGTGTTCTATTGTAGAAGGAAGGAAGCTGCACCCCCAGTTTCCAGCTGCTGTGGACCAACAGTGGCCACCAAGCCATCAAGCGCCTGGTAGTCTAGACTGACTAGAAGCTACTGACTAGATAAAATGACTTTTTCTTTTCACCTGAAAATGGAAGCCTATGTGCATTTTGCAATCCTGTGTGTTTCCCACGTGAGGAATTCACAAATGATTCCATTTGTAATTCCTATTATGATTTACACCTTCCCCTCTCCCTCACCAATAAAAGTGTATCCCAAAAGAATTTCGGGGCTCAGATTCTATATCCGGCCCATGTGTGATAAAGCTGTCCTTACTGCTTCTAAAAGAGCACCGTTTGGATTTGTCGGTTGAGAGGGCTGTAACACTATGTTGCTGACACTTCACTGACTTTAAAGATGAAAGTGATATTTTAAAAGGTTTTATCAATCTACATGCATAATTAGTACTATGGTTATCAATCACAAATAAGTACCATTTTTGGTGAATTTGGAGTTAGAAGTCAGAGACATGATAGAGTTACATCATCACCGTAACAGCACAGCTATTTCTATAACCAAAAGTGATTCAACCATATATACTTCTTCATATAGATATGATATTGACATTGTGGCAACTTCCCACCCCATCATAAAATAAATATTTCAGTTTATGCTGTAAACACTGCACACATGACCCCATTGAGTCATTGAGCAGAACTTTGAACTACTTCAAGGAAATTTTAGTTCTCCATTATTTGCTGAAATTCATCACTTGAGATTATGATAGATTTGTTTTATTAACTCTGAGTCCAAGACACATTAGCACAAGAAATTAAGTCTCTGATGATTCTTTTTTCTTTTTGCCTACCTCTAGCCTCTGGAGAGTACAATCGGTTAATCATCACACATTTACAAAGTTACTGCTATATGTCTGGTGTAATGTTAAGCATGATGCAAGGTAGGGAAGAGAAGAACACACAGTCCCTATCCCTAATTACAGGTTAGACTTCTTTGAGAGAAATACAGCATCTGAGATGAAATCAATAGCTTCAATCTACTATGTGAATAATATGTTCACTTCTGATTGTCACACTAGAAAATTTACCCAGAAGCTAGACTTGTGGATGCAGAAAAAAAGAGGGTCTGAAAGGATGAAAGTTGTCACTGGCACGCATGGAAGGCGGGTTATACTTGTTTTGCTTGGTAAAAGATAACTGGTATCAAAGAGTGGGTAGAAGTTCCCTATAATTCAAGTTGTTTTTCTTTTTCTTACTGCATCTTTTTTGCGAAAGGCCGAGTTAATCATACTTCTGAATTGCTGGCACATTTATAATATTACTGCTTGAGTGGTTCTATACGTACTTTTTTTTTATCTCTTTACATTTCTCATTACCCTAGGCAATTATTTTAAGCTTTCAATGCTTAAGTCTACTTTTAAAGTGTGCTTTGCTGTTTTGTGCTTGTGTATTTTCAGTTTACTTAAATGGTATTGTGATATAGATCTCATTCTATTTTTCTTTTTCATTTGAAACATTTTTTTTTACATTTTATCTAATTTGCCATATGTATTTCTATTTTCTCCTTTCTAAATGCAAAAGATAAATATCTATAATGTTTATCCACCACATTTTACTATAAGATATCCTAGTGCTGAGTATCCCAGTCACCTCGAACTTTCTGCCACCACAAATAACATTGCAATGAATAACTTTGAAAATGAACATTTTTTTTTACTATGCTGAGGGTACATATCATGGGTTATACACTTTAGATACACTTACTTTGACTGAGTATTTCATATTCCTCTTTAAAATTACTTCTTCCACGCACAGGTCATGAGAGAACCTGGAGCCCAGGGATTACTAAACCTTTTCTGTAAAGGGACAGGAAGCAAATATTTGAGACTTTTTCACAGGGAGTCTTTATTATATTTTCTTGCTTTTGTTCTCTCTCACACACACATATCAAGATGTAAAAATCATCATTTATTGTGGGCTTTTCAAAAAGATGTCTAATGTAGTTTCATTTCACATTCCTGCTAACATGTGGCAGATTATTCCCTACCCTAACTTTGGTCAATGAAATGGTTGTAAACTAAGAGCTCACTGCTTTAAACTTCACTTCTCTGATTATTGACCAGGCTATTTCTTTAATTATTTGTTAATATTTGGGTTTTCTCATCAGTAAACCTAGTGTTTCAATAAATTTCTGTTTTTGGTTATAAATTCTATAATCTTCTTGTTGATTTGAAATAGTCATATTGGGTAGTAATTCACTTTCAGTTTTAAGCATTCTAAGCATTTTTGTCCAATCATTTATCTGTTCATTAACACCCATGGCATCTCTTATTGAGAAGAAATACTTTATTTCGATGTCTTTTAAGAAATTTGTAATAGTCTGAAATATAGATGTTTGGAATACTCCACCAGGAAATATGGTGTGAGTTTCTGAGCATTGAAGTGTTTCTGCAAGGGTTGAATGGTCATTTGGTATCAATGTTGTAGTGTTTCAAATATTGAGTGGATGTATGAACTAGGCTATTAAGTTCTCTTTCAACCCTAAAACTATTTAATACGCAAAAATCAGTTTAAGAGCAATATTTAGTAATCATAGGATTTGGTAGTAGAAGTGGTATTAGTGGTTCGTTTTGCCCAGACTTCTTATTTTCTATAGTAAGAAACGAAGAACAACCAGTGGTGATACTCAGATTTCCCACAGCTAGTGTGGTGGCAGAGACTGGACTACAATTTCTTTCTTCACAGTCCACTGAACTTTCCATTATCACAAGATAAACTCTAAATTGAATGGTTTAGCAGTAAACACCGTAGGTGGTTCCAGAGGTAGGAGGATATTATTGAAGTAGAAAAGTATAGAGAAAGTGGAACCTACACATTTTCTTAGGATTGATTAGTAATGAATGATACTACTACTTTTATAACTTCATAATCTATTTAGTTGTTATTTTCATAACATTTTGTCATTATTAGCATGTTTCCCTACTCCAAATTATTGTCTTTCCATGCACTCACACACAAATTGTACTGTTTCTTTCCTCTAATGTCAGATACTAAAGACTACTATGCCTTTCCAGCTGAGTTAGTACTGTTTAATGAACTAAAACATTGCAGATTCCTTACCATCAGCCATTCAAAAGAGCTTCTAGGCTGGTATCCAACTGCCATTATCTAATATAAATAAGTCAGAAAATCAGTTCTTTTCCATAGTGTTCAGTAACAAAGTCTTTCAGGATCTGTGCTCCATTATCTGCTCTAATAGAAAAGCTTATAAGAAAACTTGGAGTTATTTAAAGCATGTACCACATCTAGTTAAAACCAGCTTATTTGAGTTAGGTGTTAGTTAAAGCTACCCTGGCAGTTTGAGAGAAATAATCTCTTTAGAAAAATTTCTTCTCTTTTCATAGAGCTCAGACTTTTGGGGATTTACAGATTGAAATACAACAAAATAAGAACAAGTAACCCTTTCTGGGAGACTATATCGACAATGCCAAGCAACTTTTACACTGTCCCAAAGTTTATGTATGATTTGACAGCATTAAAAATGTTTATATTAGTGAAGGGTGAGGGCTAAGGGGTCTATAATCTGGGAAAATATATTGCAATATTATAGAATAGCCATACTTTGTGCAGCATTTCTAGGTACATGTATATGTCTGGAATTCAGTTAAGATGTGCCAGGACATTTTTTCCTCACTAGGAATAGTCCCAGAAAGCAATTGTTTCCTCTTTTGAGAAGTACAGCAGTTTTCCCAGTTGCTTCCCTAGTGTTTTCAAAATTGACAGCTAAGTAGAAAGGCACAAAATTCATTTTGACCATCTTTGCCTAGATGCAGTTCTTTCCTCTCATTTGCCTCCTCTATAATGTGTTTGATACTTCTGTACAAGAGTTATGCCCAAGTTGAGGGTAGAATATATCTTACTGTCAAATACATGTTGTTTGATTATCCATTTTACTGATTTTCTTTTTCTAACATGGGTAATGTCAGAAAAATCATAATGTAGTAAAATTTTTGAAATTCTCTTTGGAAAACGTGTATGGTAAAATAATTCAAATGTACATTTGACAAAAACATCTAAAGAAAAATAACTGAATGATCTTAACTAGTCTCCCTTATTTACTTCTTTCTCTTTTAGGTAAATCTATCAATAAGTTGAAACACTAACATTGTATAATTCAATAGCAGTTCATATTCTTTATAAACATCAGGGGTTCATTACTAATTTTCTTCATGGAGAGCCATTTTCATATTTACCTTCCATAGGAGAAGGCCCGAGGTGGCTTTAATTGCAGTGATTTGCATAAGGAAATGATAGTAAATAAGGAATAAAATTATTTTCTACATTCTATTTGTACCAATCTGTGTGCCTGGATTCTAATAGGTGAAGACATCAGAAAGGAAATTTGTGGATAGAGAAAGACATGAAATATAGAGACAATAATTTTGACATACAATCTACCTAGACTCCTGGGAAATTAGAAGGAGGAATAGAGGGTCAGAAAACATATACATGCGTATCATGGTTTTATAATGTTCAACAGCTCTTTGAGTATTTCATAACAGCCTGTCAGTACCTCGGGGATGATGTTACCTTAATAGAAACTCATTAATTTTATCCTGAGTTTTAAAACAGACCAACAAAACTGTAGTTTATCACTATACTCTACACCAGTTAAAGTGGCTTGAAAATATAGAATGGATGATATTTGAAAGCGAACTCAAATTATAACTTTTTAATGTGTTTTTAAAGAAAACTATGTCTGTCTTGTTCCAAGATGGTAGACTGTTAATATTTCAAGTTTGCCTCTTCCCCACAGCACAACCAAGAAAACACCTATCTGTTAAATACAATCTTTAAGAAGAAAAAGGACCAACATTTCGGCAAAGAGAGGAGATGCATGCCACCTTAAAAAATAGGAGAAGCTAATCGGTCTAGGTTCCACACTGCCCTGTTTGGAGACTCCAGGCTGTAGGGAGAGACCAGTGAAAATGACACTCTCCCAGAGATAAAGGGTTTTAATCAGTTGTGAATCCTTCCACATCTGGGAACTGACTTTCAATTACTTTGTCAAGAGACTCAGAGAAGGGAGTATAGAGGGATAGCATTACTCTGAACTGAGATGTTGCTTCGTCATAGTGCCTGCACTGGAGCCTGCCATTTAGGAAGTAAAACAATGGAAATACCTGCCTTCTCCACCATTAGCACACTGGTGCAGAGCTACTGGTGCTTACCAACATGGGCCTTTCCATGGGCAGCCAGAAACAGACAAACAGGTAATGCAGCACCAGAGTGGATAACTGACTATTTCCTGGCAAAGAACATTCCATTCTACTCTTCTCATAGGGAAAATAATTGGAAGTGTTCCATTAAATTGGTAGTGCCCACCAGTCAGTGGTCACAGCAAAATAGTTTTCTATCTTCTTGATACTCCTAAAGTTCTATTCCTAGACTTCAGGGCTTGTTTGCTGCTCCTTGCTAGGACTGCCACTGTTCTGGACAACTGAGGGATTTTCACTAAGGTGTGTGCTCTGCTAATATCAGTTTCTGTCTCTTTCTTTGTGGGCTCTGTTGGAACTGTGGGCTGTTTGAAGACTGGTCACACAACTCTTGAGTCTCTCTCCTTATGCATTTTTTTCATACTTGTAACTCTGGAGGAAACCTGTGCCTTCCAATGTCAACTCCAACCCTGTATACTGGAGTTTCAGTTCTCAACACAGGCTGGCCCTAGATCTTCGACAAATCTGACCAGTGTTGAGATCACACAACTAATGGAAGTCCACTGTGCCAGATCAATATTGAGGCCAACACTGTGCAACTTGCTAACCTAACCCAAGGTTTTTACATCAGGAAAGCTTAACCCATAGAAATAAACACAGAATGCCAAACAGATCAAAGAGACAGAAGTGATGAACCAAATGATGGAGCAAAACAAAACTCCAGGAGAAAATCTGATGTAGCAGACTTAAGTAAGCTATCTGATGAAGACTTTAAAGCAAAAGTTTTAATAATGCTCATTAAAATCAGGAAAACAGTAAGGGGAAAAAAAGACGACTATAACAAAGAGAAAATATGAGGCTGTTCCAAAGAGAATTCACTGAGATAAAGAACATAATAGAGTTGTTCAGCAGTAGACTGGAAGACTCCTCCAATACAATCAGTGAACTAGAAGATAGAGCAGTGGCCTGCACTCAAGCACATCAACAAAGAGAAAAAAAGAATTAAAAGAAACAAAGGAAATATACAAGACCCATGAGATAACATCAAGAGGATCATTTGCATCATAGGGGTCCCAGAAGGTGAAAAGAGAGAGAGAGAAGGAGAGAAGAAAAGTGCTTGAAGGATAATAACTGAGAATTTTCCTAACCTGAGGAAGGAAGCAGATCGCCAGACCCAAGAAGCTCAAAGAGTTACAAACGAAAGAAACCCAAGCAGGTCTACACCTAGACATACAGTCATGAAAATGTTACAAGTGCATGATAAAGAGAGAATCTTAAAAGTATCTAGTATCAGCTGAAATTTTTCAGGCGAGAAGAGAATTGTAAGATATTCAGTTCATTCAACAATTGCAGAACTCATATTTTTTTCAAGTGTTCATAGAAAATTCTCAAGGACATATCATATGTGGGAAACAAAGCCTGTCTTAATAAATTTGCAAAGATTGAAATCATATCAAACATCTCTGATAACTGTAGCTTAAACTAAAAATCAATTACAAAAAGCCGGAAGATTCAAAATTATGCGATAGCTAAACAGCACACTTTTGAATGACTCGGGTGAAAGAGGAAATCAAAGGAGTTCCACCTAGTTTTTCATATTTCATCTTTTTTTAATGACTGTGTAATATTCAACTGTTTATATATACTATGTCTTCTTGATCCATTCATCTGACCATGGTCACTTAGGAAATGATGGTGCAATAAACATAAGGGTGCATATATCTCAGAGAATTACTGCTTTTGTTTTTTTGGGTTAATGCCCAGAAGTGGGATGATGGAATCATACGGAATTTTCACTCTCCATTTTTTGATGAATCTCCATACTGATTTCAATAAAAGTTGCACCAATTTACACTCCCACCAGCAGCATCCTCACCATATTTGATGTCTCCAGTCTTTTGGGTAATGGCCATTCTCACATTCGTGTGGTGATACCTCATTGTTGTTTTGATCTGCATTTCCCTAGTAATAAGCAAGGAAGAACATCTTTTTATGTGCCTTTTGTTCACTTGTATGTCTTTCTTGGATAAATGCTTATTCACTTCTTCACATTTTTGATTGGGTTGTTTGTTTTACTATTGTTGTTTTAAGAGCTCTTTATATATTGTGTGTATTAAGCCCAAGTCAGATATGTGATGTGCAAATAGATTCTGTTAAAAAGGTTTTTTTTTAATTTGAAAGTGGGTTTGTCGTGAGCTTATTCTAGCAGTTCACATTTTTGCTCTCCTTCCCACATTTTTTATTTTTGATGTCTTGCTACTTCTAAGTGAGTTTTCCTTTCATTGTATACTAATTCATTTATTAGTTCTTATAAGACTGATTTCTGATGAATTTCTTTAACTTTTGTTTCTCTATAAACCTCTTTATCACCACTTCAATTCTAAGTGATAATATAACAGTGTAGACTATCTTTGGTTGGAAATCTTTTTCTTTCAGCACTTTAAATATATCATGCTATTCCCTTCTGGCCTGCAGAATTTCTGTTGAAAAATACACAGATAATCTTATCATTCTCCATTTTATGTAACTTATTTTTCTCTAGCTACTTTCAAGATTTATTCTTTATCTTTGTTGTTGTTGTTTGTCATTTTAATTACAATGCGTCTTGGTGTATATCTATTTGGGTTTCTTCTGTTTGAAACTCTTTGAGCTTCCTGGATCCAGTGGGGAGGTCTATTTTCTTTCTTACATTAAGGAAATTCCCAGCTATTATCGTTTCAAATAAGTCTTCTGCCACTTTCTTTTTTCTCCTTCTGGGACACCTATGAGGGAATGTTGTTCCTCTTGCTGTTATCTCATATTTCTTTATGCTGTCTTTATTTCTTTTAATTGTTTTTCTCTTTTCTGTTCTGCTTGAGTGCATTCCACTGCCCTATCTTCTATCTCACTGATTCCATTAAAGTCTTCTCCAGACTATTGCTAAGAACCTTTATTGTGTTCTTAGGTTAACTATTGTATTCTTTATCTCCATGAATTCTGTTGGAAACTGCCTCATATTTTCTCTATCTTTTTTGTTCCTCCATTCTCTTTCTGATTCTAATGACTATCACTAAAATTATTGCTTTAAAATTTTCTTCAGATAGTTTATTAAATCTGTTGCATTCAGATTTTCTCCTGGGGATTATTTTTGTCCATCATTTTGCATGCATTTCTGTTTCTTCTTTTTGTTTGATACTCTGTGTTTATTTCTATTTCTATGCATTACAATAAATGCTTTTCCTTTCCTGTCCTGATGCAATGGCTTTGTATCAGAGTATCCAGTGTCAGAGTACAGTCCTGATGTCCTGATGTGTTGGATCAGAATGTTAGACTGTCTTTTGGTGTGCGATCTGAGCATCAGTTTGAATTGATGGAGCTCTGGAACCAATACTGTGTTGTGACCCAAGAGTCCAGCCTACAATCTGTGGGCAGTTAAATACAGAAATTTCCTCTGTTGTTACAGGCCTGAATACCATGGCACAAAGACAGAGACAAAGTAATTGTGAGTCCAGGCCATAAGCAGTTCATAATCTAAGTAGAGACTCCTGGTGAGGGAGTGTAGGAAATGTTCCAGGGTCCACAGCATGCAGTTGCAGCAAAGCACACTCCATGTGATTCTATCAGACTTTTTTTTTTTTTTACCCAGCAGGGAGTGGCTTATAAACCCTATTGTCTGCTTTGGGACTTTTGCAGATAGCCGGCAGGTATGAAAAGCTGTTTATCTGTAGCACAGGTAAAGGCTATGAGACTGTGTGTTGAAAGGAGCCTTTCTGTAGATCTCCCTGAGAGAGTAGAGAAATTAAATGCTCTTTGAAGAAAACAGTAAGCTATCTGAACATTGACCACAGTCCCAGCTGCTCATCTCAGCTCTGGGCAAACAACAACTGCTATGGTAGCCAAGACAGCCCATGGTGACAACTGCAAGCACGACTTCCAGGCAACTTACTGGCACCACAGGTGTGTCAATAGCATCAGGGGAAGTGTGCTGTGCTCGATACTGGGTGCAATATGATGACCTTCATTGCTGGCACAACTGCGTAGATGAGATATAGGCAAGAGGATACCCAGCATTATCTCCATTCACAGGTAGCCTGTCCTTTTTTTTTCCCCTATGCGGAAAGCTTTGTTCTTTATTGAAAACCCTGGAATCAGGTCAGTGAGTACTTTATCACCTGTTTGTGCCTTCCATCCTGTGCTCATTGCGCCTCCGTGGTCACTGTTCTCCAGTGAAAAATCCCTCTGGCTGATTATACACCAGGCTGTATGTGTGCAGAGGTCAATTCTTAGGTGTGGGGACAACTATTGGTTGGCCAGTTCCTTCAGCTACACAAAGAATGTCCTTATCACTGTACACTCCCTATGGACCCCAGAGTGTTGGTACAGGATTGTGTGAATGCTGAGACCTGACAGCTTCTCCTACTGGTTATGAAAGTCTGTGTCCTTTCTCTTTGTGGAAATACTGAATATCATTCTTTTACAAAAACCGTAGTTTTAAAATATTTGTAGCTTTGTTGTTTCTGTGGGGAAGAAGTGAACTGGAGAGCTTAACAGTCATTTTAGAAATGGTATTCTGAAATATGGATTTTTAAGAGATGCTTATATCCTATTTATTGTTGTTTTTCCTGTAAGGTAATACTTGTTATGCAGAAATAATTGGGATAGCTTAGGAATATGAATAGTCTGAAAAATCACCAAAATCTTCATTATTTTCATTGGTTAATAACCATCAATTTATTACTGATAAAACAGTAACCTTAAAGTGATATTCTCAAGACTTTGTTTCCTCCACTTTACAATTTAGGAAAGGGTTCAAACAAATTAGTCAAAAACATACTGAGCAATTGCTACATGAGAAAAGCAAAAATTGAAATGCTTTTCATAATTAGGAGGGGAAACTAAGTGTTTGGTTTGGAATAAATAGCACAAATTGAGAGAGACAACATAAAGGACAGATTATGCAACAGCATTTGAAATGAAGGAAGATTTTCATGCAAGATAGAAATTGGAGAATGGCTGGAAGATCAGAATTAGGTCGTAAAAGTTTCGAATGCTAAATTAAACAAATTGTTTTATGCTCTATTCAGTGGGAGTCATAGAGTGCTATCAATAATTCACTTCCTTTCAGGGATGAAGCATGGCAGCATTTCACTACCTGTTATTTAATACAGACATTTATTTGGAATTTTCAGCAGAGTTTAACATGACAACCTTGATGTATAATATTAAATTTTCTCTGTGAAATCTCATATGAAAAACCAAATTATTTCATGTTTCTACTCTCTTTATACTTGAAGGTGATGGTATATGTGTGGTCTCCATATTTGAGAGAAATATTGATTATTATCATTTACTGACTTTTATTACACTCCAACAATATATATGGGATGTGTAAAATATAAAACTTGTCAAGACTCTGTCCTTGGCATGGTTGTAATAATTGGAGTTATTTCAAGGCAAATTATACAACTGATAACATTTTGTTTTTGGTCAGAGTCATAAAAGGACTTGTATAAAAGAGATTCAGAGACTTTTGAGTACAAAGATTATGACATATTTCCTCTGTCATTGCTAATATTTAGAGTATATTTAAAGACTCAAAAAAGATAGTTTGGATGGATGAATGAATGAATGGCGTTTCAAACATCTGTGACCCTCTCCAATGTGATTTCACTTCCTTTCGAATTTAATCATCCATCGACACTTATAGATTATTAACTTCAAAATTTATCTGTATGTAAGACTAGTGGCAATTAATGCAATACATAATCCTGAAAAGGATCCTGTCCAAGACATAAGGCCTTAGGTGAGAAATTGGTGATGCCTGAATAGTATATTTTTGTTCACAATTCTATATTTACAGTTTAATACATTAAATCACACCTCAATCTGTGCGTATTTTACACCACACCCACCAAAAAATTTCTAGTGCCCCTAACCACCACCTTGATACTTCCTTCATTATCTCCCCACTTCCACCATGCTGGTAGCTATAGTCATTCTTCCTGTGAGTTTTGCTGAGATTTGTCTGTTTCTTTGTTTTGTTTCTTTATATCCCACGTATGATTGACACTATCCTGTGCTTCTCTATTTCCTTCTAGCTTATTTTGCTTAGCAAGAGCCCTTCTAGTTTCACCCTGGTTGTTGCAAACCTAATGCTTTAATATTTTTTAATGGCTGCATATATTTCCACTGAGTATATATACCACAGCTTTTTTTATCCAGTCATCCGTTGATGAACATTTAGGTTGCTTCCATGTCTTAGTTATTATGAATTGTACTGGAATAAACATAGGGGTGTAGATTTTTTTCTTTCTGATTAGTATGCTTTTATTCTCTGGTTATATGCCAGAAGTGGCATCTCTGGATCAAATGGTAGATGCATTTTTATATTTTTGATATATATCCATACAATTTTCCTAAGAGGTTGGATTTACATTCTCACCAACAGTGTAGGATGGTTCTTTCTTTCCTCCACACTTTCCACTGCTTGTTGTTTCTAGTTTCTTTAATATTGGTCATTCTCACTGGTGTGAGGTGATATTTTGTTGTGGTTGTCATTTGCGTTTATTTGATAATGAATGATATAGAACACCTTCATGTGTCTTTAGGTCATCTGTGTGTATTCTTTAGTTAGGTGTTTAGTCAGTTCTTCTGCCTATTTTTGGAGTAGGTTATTTGTTTTTTGGTGTTTTAAGCAAATGTGCTCTTTATGTATTTTTAAGATTAAACTCTTGTATGAAACATGTGCAAATATCTTCTTCCATTTAGTGGGTTGCCTTTTTATTTTAATGGTAGTTTCTGTAGCTGTACAGAGTGTTTTAGTTTGATGTAGTCCCAATTGTTCAGTTGTGATTTAATTTATTTTGCCCAATACTGCTTTGAGGTTTACATTGAGGAGTGTTTTTCCAATTTTCTCTTTTATATATATGCTGGTTTCAGTGCTTATTTTCAGGTCTTTGATCCATATTAAGTTAATTTTGTGTGTGACACTGAGTAGCCCATTTTCATTTTTTGCAGGTGTTTGTACAATTTTCCCAGTAACATTTGGTGATGATAGATTTTCCTTTGTTCATTAAGTTCTTGACTCTTTTGTCACAGATTAACTGTCCATATACTCGTGACTTTATTTATGTGTTCTTGATTTTGTTCTACTGATTTATAGGTCTGTTTTTGCTCCAACACCATACTATTCTGATGATGAGCACTCTGTAGTATAAAGTCAGGGAGTGTGACTCCTTCATTGTTCTTTTACTTGAGGATTGCTTAGGTTATTCAAGTCCTTTTGTGGTTCCATACAAATTTCAATATCAATTGTTCAATTTCCTTTAAAAATGTCCCCAAAATTTTGATGAGACATCTTGATTTAATTGCGTTAAATCTGTATATTGCTTTGGTAGGATGGCTATTTTAACTATATTCATTCTCTTAATCTATGAGCATGAAATAGTCTTGAATCTCAGTATCATCTATTTCTTTTGTTAGGGTTTTGTAATTTTCATTGTAGAACTCTTTCACCTCTGTTGTTAAGTGTATTTTCAAGTATTTTATCTTTTTTTGTGTTATTATCAAAAGGTTTTCATAATTTCTTTTTCCTTTAGTCATTGTTTGAAGAAAGGAATATTACTGACTTTTGCCTATTGATTTTATATCCTACCACATTGCTGTATTCATTTATTATTTGTAATAATGTTTTGGTTGAATCTTTAAGATTTTCTAGGTATCACATCATGTTATCTGAAAATAATGGTAGTTTTATTTTTTCTTTCCTTATTTGTATTCTTTAACGTCATTTTCTTACCTTAGTGCTTGGCAAAGACTTTCAGAATAATGCTGAGTAATTGTGAGAATGTGCACCCTTGTCTTGCGCCAGATTTTAGGGGAAAAGTTTTCATATTTTTACCATTGAGTATTATATTAACTGCATTTCTAATATATTGCTTTTATTATGTTTATGTATGTGGTTTCTATTCCATTTTAGCAAGGTTTTTCTCATGAACTGGTGTTGAATTTTGTTACCTTCTTTTTATTGCAGCTACTGATAATATCATATGATATTCTTATGTTTCCTTTGTTGATGTGCTATAGTGTGTTGATCTACTTGCATATATTGAGCCATAGTTGAGTCCCAGGAATGAATCTCACTTGGCCTTTTTATCTATCTATCTATATCTGTTTTTATGTATATCTATGTATTTTTTTATTTAATGTGCTGTTGAATTCAGCCTTCCAGGATTTTGTTGAGGATTTTAACAGGTATATTTATCAATGACATTGGTTTATAATATTCTTTTTTAGTGCTGTCTTTGTCTGCTTTTTGAATCAGGGTAATGTCAGCCTTGTAGAATATGTTTGAGAGTTTTCTCTTCTCTTCGATTTTGTATAAGAATTTAAGGAACATGGATATTAACTCATCTTTAAATATTTGATAGAATTCATTAGTGAAGCCTCAGGTCTTTGGCTCTTGCTTTTGGGAGATTTTACTGCTTCAGTTTCTGTGATTGTGATTTTTCTGTTCAAGTTATCTGTCTTCCTGGTTCATTTTTGGGAGGTTGTAGGAAAGTAGAAATCTCTCCATTTCTTTATGACTGAAAAATTTTCTGGTATGTAAATGCTCATAATAGTTTCTCACTATCGTTTGTATTTCTGTAATATACCTCCTATCTTTGTTTGTTCTTCTCATGGTATCTTTTTCTCACAGAGTTTCGTCAGTTTTTCTTGATCTTGTTTTTCTCCCCTCCATGAGTGTCACTTCTCTGATCTGGCCTTCAATTTGTAAGTCTTCGTCTTCTGTTGATTGAGTCAATTTATAGAGCTTTTCATGTATGTATTCAATTCATTGACCATATTTTTTATCACTAATATTTATGTTAGGTTATTCTTTTTTAAAAAATATTATTGAGGTAACACTGATTTACAAAATAATATAATCCTATATATGTAGATTCACCATTCATCAAATATGTGATAACATACCATGCCCACCACCAAAGTCCTTCACCACCATTCATTGGATCCCCATGCCCTTCCCGAATGATAACTCAGTTCTACTGTTGATGTCCAAGTGTTGTTTTTTGTTTCACGTGTTTATTTCTTTTGTTTCTTTATATTCCATATATGTATGTGTTCATCTAGTATTTGTTTTTCTCCTTCTGACTTATTTCACTTAAAATTTCCCCTTTAGTTCTATCCCTGTGGAATGGATAACAAATTATAGAATTTCATCTTTTTTAGGGCTATGTGGTATTTCATTCTGCACATTACCATTCATTTAATGCACATTATTCATTCATCTGATAATGGACACTGAGGTAGCTTCCAATTCTTGGCTATTATAAATAATTCTACAATAAATATGTGGGTGCATATATATGTCTGAAAATTTGTATTTTTGTGTTTGGGTGGTAAATATCAAGAAGTGAGATGACAGGAGTGTATGGGATTTCCATTCTCATTTCTTCTGAGGAGTCTCCATACTACTTTCCATAAAAGCTACACTAACTTATACTCCTATCAAGCATGTAAAAGAATCCCTTTTCTCTGCATCTTCACTAATATTTGTTGCTTCCAGTCTTTTGATTAATAGCAATTCTCACAGTTGTGAAGTAGTATCTTATTATTATTCTGATTTATATTTCCCTAATAACAAGAGAGGAAGGACACCTTTTCACGTACCTGTTGGCCATCTGTATATTTTCTTTGTAAGGGGTCTGTTTAATTCACCAAAATTCAGCCCTTGAGCATTTGCAATATAATTGAATTTACCAGTGAGAAAGACGGTGAGTTGCTAGAACAAGGGGTAGTGGGGCCCAATGAACAATGGTGAATTAATTACATTTAGCAATTTGGTATTAGACGTCATGTGTTGTCACATATTTGAATGGTGAAACTGCACATACAGCTTTATATTATTTTGTGAATTAAAGTTGCCTCAATAAATATTAAATTATTTTTTTAAAGATTAGTCCTTAGGCAAATGGTGCAAAGATCAAAATACCATGACATGTAATTCCTGTATTCAGTAGCTTAACTTCAGTTTCTATTTTTTCATTTCTTCTCACTGTACTATTTTAAATAGCTCTATGGGTCATTTGTTCTTTTGTTAATACTTTATAATTTTTATTGTTTAGTGGGTTTTCATGACTAAAGTGTGTGATTTATGGAAGCTGTAATTCTTGTACACAGTTTTAAATTTCCTCTCACACTGCATTCTAAGTTTTATTAGAATACGTATTTCAAATCTGTTGGTCTTATCACTTGTGCTTTACCTGTATACTGCAAGTCTTTCTTTTTTTTTCCTTAAATGTGGGGTCATAAAAAGTGAAGAATGTAACTCAGGAAACATCACTTTATGTGAAAGTGTCCTTTGTTGGACTTTTAGAAATCTGGGTAGTTAAAGGTCTATTTTGAAATTTGTTAAATATTTCAGGCACACTTATTTAATGTTTCTTATTCTTTTATTTTTATTTATTTATTTAAATATAAGGTAAAGGTAGGAATCAAGGGGAGTAGTCAGGCAGACAGGAAGATAGAGAAGGAAAAAGTATTTCTTTCTATTTTCAGTTAGTTTTTCACACTGGTTGTTTCCCTCTGGACCTGGGATTTGAACCTCGGGGTATGTGGCCTGCACTATTTTGGAGGAAATTAACCCAAATGCTACTCCGTTAAGGCACACTTATGTTTCTTTATATATATTCCTGTATTATATTTTTTAATTTTTTGCTGTTTCTTGCACTATATTGCTGAGAAGAATTTCTTCAGCTCTAGCCATCACATCTGCATTCCAACAAACATGAAGAAAAAATAAAGAAGAAGATGTGGTTCCTCTATATTATTGACCCTGTAGCCCTTTAAATAGCATTTCTTATTGCCCAAAACTCATTTACATGGGAACATGGGCACATTTTCATTTTCATGAGCCCATATGCTTCAAAGGAGGCTCAAAAATTCAGTTTTGATTCTGGGGTATGAGATTTCCAGCTAAAAATTGAGAAATATTAAATATGATGGTATACTCTATATTTACAAAAATTAATAGTCTGCACAATTTCTCCAACTCAACTATAATTTAATTATCTTATTGACTGAAAGAATAACTTAATAACTTTATATCCCACAGAAGCTAGTTTTCAATATCTTCCGTATAATGTGTTCAAATAACATTTTGCTGAATCGAGAGCTAAAGGTATTTTTTACAGTTCTGAAAGAAAGACAAATTTTTCTGCCCTTCCTAGTATTTGTATATGATTCAGCTCAAATTGTTAAGACATGAGAAGTTATCATATATTTTTAATGTAGTATTTTCATGTCTCAGAGTTGATCATACGTAATTTGAGCAGTTTGAGCTTAAATTCACCTTCCAAATGGCTGTTTGAATTATCTATTTATCTGTAAGGATAGACCTTTAAAATCGTATTCATTAGAATAAGTTTGATTTTGTTATATATGCAAAAAATGGAAAGTTTTTTACTTTACATTACTAAGATTTTCATATGAATTTCTGGACTATGGTACAGTTTTGTTACTGGTTAACTGAATCAAAACTCTGCGTGATTATGTTTTATAAACACTTTCATTAAGTACTGCTCAAGGAAATGCTATGAATCTCATAGTGAGTAATAATCTTGCATTTCATAAATAGATCGTGAAGCACAGAAAGAATAGTAATCTTAGTCAAGGCAACAGCCACAGTAAATATTGAATGGGAATTTCTAAAGAATCAATTTCAGGGTTTATCATGAGAAAGCAGAAGTTTTAGATTGGTATCTGCTAATGCCACCTAAAACTATTAGGAATTTGTAGTTCTTTGCACAAGTTTAAGACTATAGATCTTTGTTCACATTGTTACCTGTGAAATTCCTTTATTACATTAACTACCCTCTTTTTACCCCAAGTCCTGGGATTCTACATACTTCTTCCAGTTCTTTATGACCACTCACAGAGGAGACACACAAAGATAATAAGCATCTTGTATTTTCCTCATGTATGACAGGGGTTGACGATAGACTAAATCAAGTACATTAATCTTTTCTATGTCAGACATATAAATTTTAGATGATATTAAATAGCACATGTCTTAAGAAGATACCTTAGCACTGCTGTTCAAGAAGTTTTCTGTCTTCTCCAAAAATGTCAATGAAAAAGAAAATATATTAAGAAAAATAAAACAATGCAAAAATTAAGCAGAGATCTTTGTACTATAAGAATGACATAAACAACAAGATCGAAATACATAATTACTGGTTCTCAGATTCAAGTGAAATCAAAGGTCATTGAGTGATCATCACATATGAATTAAAGTAAGTTAAGAAAAGCCTGAGGAAGGCTATTCCTGCTCATGAATGTAAATTGAAATAAGTTACCTCTTAATAGTTTGAGAATTTATAATGCTTATATAAAGCTGTGTTACTAGAAGAATTGATGGACACAGACATGAATTCATCAGTGGATTAACCAAAATGTCTGCTGGATTAGTCATTGGATCAACAATACTCTATATATAGTCTTGAATTAAAAACACCAGTTGGAGACAATTCCATGATCACTAGGCAGGATGACAGTGGGGGAGATGGTGAGAAAATGAAGGAGAATTTTAATACAAATTAGTCTGAAGAGCCAAGCTTAAAAGAGGAAAAATATCTAATATTAAGAAAAACAGATAAATTTCAGCAGAAGAGGATTTCATTTCATGTTGAGCTAAACAAAAATAATCTGAAGATTTTAAAGGAAGGAAATATGCTTGGTAATCTCAAAAAATTAGTGAATGAAAGAAAAACTAGAAAAATTATTTTAAAATCAAATTTTAAGCGAGAAAGGGAACATATGAAAAATATTTAATTCGCTTATCTGGAAAGAAAAATTTTTTTTTCTGTCTTTCTCTCTGTATGTGTATATGCATTTCTTGTTCTGTGTATGCAGTCATCAAAATAAGTAAATAAATTTCTAACAAATGGATAGCCTTATAATTAGAAAATAATCCATGCATTGGGAGATAACAATGAAGAATTTACTGAGAACATATATTAAAAATTAAAACATAAAATAAGGAAACAAATGTGAGGAAATAAATGAATAAAAATAGCAGTGATTATGAGGCTTTAACTATCTGCTGAGTTTTCAATGTGGAAAATATTCAGAACGGAGAAGAAGTAACTTAAGGACAAAAATGAGATATTTATAGAGAAGAAGAAATATATAATGAATAATGAACTCCAAATTCCAATGAAATTTAAAAAATAAATCCTCAGAGGGAACTTTAAAATATTGGAAGATAAAAACAAAAATGATCCCAAAGAGAAGAGCAGATTATTTACAAAGGAAAGCAGACTTCCTGACAGCAAACTTGATATTTATAACAATACATCAGCAATAATAGACAAGAACATAATATTCTAAAAAAGAAAATAGAAAATAACTCTATAACTAATTAAATCTAATCTAAGTGTAGGTTTTAAAATATATTTTTACACCAGCCAGAATTACGAGAGGTTGCTAGACACAGACCCTCATTGAAAGACATATTAAAGCAATGAATCAAATGTTAAGCAATAAATATACCAAAGAAATAAACTGAATATAAATACTGTTCGAAAAATAAGAGTGAAGGCAGATACTGATATAAAATTATAAATACATTTGATTAATTACTGATATTTAAGGATATTAACTGTGTATGTATGTGTTTGAATTTGTGGCTAATAATGAAAGAAAAAATTCTAGAATATATTCAGCAAAATAATTGTATGTGTTTGGGTATGCAGGAAGTGTTAATGTGAGTTATTAAAATTTTTGAGAGTAAAATCTGAAATACTGAAAAATTTGTTCAGACATAGACAGAAAATATAAAGAACAAACTAAACATTATTCATTGAACAGAAGATTATAAGCATGATAAATCAAAAAATGCACAAAATAAAATGGGAATAACAATAACAATGATTAGTAATCATAATAAATGTAAGTAGACTAAGTTTACATACTAAAAGAGTTACAGATTGAACACATGCACATAAAAGCGTTTAAAAATTATTAGGATGCTTTTTGAAAGAGACATACCTAAATAAAATAGATATGTATAGTTTAAAAGTGGTAGAGAAAGAAAGCTGGTTAAGTGTTTTTAATCTAACAAGTAATCACATTTAAGACCCAAACTGCAAAAATAGAAGGATAGCACACACATGAAGGACAAGGCATATAAAAAGGAGAAATAGGAAAAAAAGTTCCCTCAGAATACAGAAAAAAAATGAAGTTGTACATATTCAAAAGTATAGGTTTTTTATACATGAAACAAAAATTGCAGACATAAAAAGAAATTTATAAAATCATAAACTCAATAGTGGAGATTTAACACAATTGTACAAGAGATTTATAAATCAAGTCAGAAAAATTCATAAGAAAATTGATACTTTGAACATCAAAATCTTAATTTTGTTGAATTAGTAAATGTGTATAGAAATGCCCCAAGTAAGTAAACATAATATTTACATGGTTATGAAAATACTTAAAATCTGAATGCCTTTAAAATGATTTTTAAACAACAACATATCTTTAGGTTGTTTTCTTTGATCACAAAAATCTGTGTTAGAAATTATGCATTATGGCAAGCCCTGATTGTCTAGTGTGGGTAAGTCTGCTGCCTCCAGCTGACATAATTCATGAACATTCCGAAGACTTGGGTTCCTCACCTGGAGCCTGGGAAACAACCAATATAAACAAATATAATAAATAAAAATTTTCTTCCTCCTGTCACTTCTTGCTTGCTCACCTATTTGCCTTCTTTCTTGTGTGCACCTTTCCATTTAAAAAAAAGAAATGAGCAATCAGATGTGTGTGAGGGAAAGAAACAAAAAGTGCAGCATTAAAATAAAATACAAATAGAAGTTACAAACTTTGTAATTGAATATTCTTGAAATGTCAATATTTTTGATGCGGATAAAGAAATTTTAAGGTAAGAGTGTAACAATACAATATCTTATTAAATGTCAAGAAAGGTGGAGACGACTTAATTGTTTAACTTGAATAGCAGAAAAAATAGCATGGTGAATATAATGTATATATGTAATTGATAATAGAGTAAGAAGATAAATAAAGAAAACAGATTTAATAATAAAGCAAAGATAAAACTAAAAGAATCAGTTATTTGAAAGGACTAATAAAAAACAAATCTGAGGAAAGCGATGACACAATAAGTGATGACATTTATTACAGAGTGAGTGTCATCAAAACTACAACATTGGAACAAGAACAGCTATACTAACCAGTGAAATAAAATTAAGAGCCCAGAATGAAAACCATATGAAGATGGAGAGTTAATTTATAACAAAGGAGTCAAGAGCATCCAATGTCAGAAGGCAAGTCTGTTCAAAAACTGGTCTTGGAAAAATTGGAAAGCTGCTTGAAAAAAACATTTACATCTCTTGTTAGTGTCATACACAAAAATTAATTAAAATTGTATAAAAAGTTGGATTATGATTTGAAACCATAAAATACATAGAGGAAAGCATAGGCATTACAATTCATGACTTTAATTTTGAAGAGAACTCTGGGGAAGTGACACCAAGTGCAAAGGAAACTGAAGCAGAACTGAACTATCAGGTCTGCATCAAACTATAAAGCTCCAGTACAGCGAAAGAGACCACAATTTATACAACCAAGGCAGCCCATTGAATGGGAGAAGACATTTGTACAATATACATCAGATAAGAGCTTAAGCTCCACAACATATAAAGGGCTTATTCACCTAAAAACAACAAAAAGCAAAGGACTCACACAAAAATTTAACAGAAGAGCTAAATAGACACCTTTCTAGTGAAAACATAGATGGACAATAAACACAAGAAAAAGTGTTCTACATCACCCAAATCAGGGAAAGGCTAATAAAAATCACAGTGACATAACCTTACACCTGTGAGGATGGTCTATATCAAAAAGATTAGAAACAACAAATGTTGAAGTGGATAAGAGGAGAAAGTAGTTCTCTTTCACTGTTGATGGGAATGTACATTAGTGCCACCTCCTTGACAAACAGTGTAGAGATTCCTCGAAAAAATAAAAATGAACCTGACATATGATTCAGCAGTCCCACTTCTAGGTACATACCAAAAGAATGTATAAATACTAATAAGAAAAAATATCTGCATCCCTAATATCCATAACAGCACAATGCACAATAGCAAAGACATCGAAATAATCTAAATACTCATTGACAAATGACTGGATAAAAGAAGTCAATGGAATTGTATGCTGCTATTATAAAAGGTGGAATTGCGCCTTTTGCAACAACCTGGATGTAACTGGAGGCGATTGCTAAACAAAGCTTATGCTAAGCAAAAAAGGTCAAAGAAAAACAAAAGTACCGGATTATTTCAGTTATATGTGGAATACAATGAAACAAAACAAAGAACCAACAAAACAACAAAAGTCACAGGACAATGATTGCAGTTAGCAGAGGAATAGAAGGTGGAAGGGAACCAGGGAATGAAGAAGTAAATATAATGAAATATAGTGGTGGTGATGGGCACTAGAACTTTGTTGGGCAGAGCGGTGTGATGTGAACACAGATTGCAAATTTTAATTCAATCTCATGAAAATCATAGATCGAAGGAAACAAAAGAAATAATAAAATATACGCATTTTTAGTCTTATCCTCCTAGCCCCAGGTCCTTGGGCTCTACATGGTGTACATATTTAGCTGTATCAGACACTTGAGATACAATGGTGTGCCATAAAATAATTTTTTTAATATAAAATAGATAGACCTCCATCAAGGATGTTTAAGAAGGCAGAATTCAAAAATAAATAATATGTTGATCATGAAAAATTGTATAAATTAAGATGGAGTAGGAATTGTGAGACTTGTTACATATTTAATTAAATTTTAATAAAAATAAAACAAATTATAGAAAAGTAATTATGAATTGACTTAAACAAAAATGAAAAGCTTTAATAAAACAAGCGTTAAGGAGACTGGCTCAAGTACAAGATGCCAGCAGAGTCAATAAGGTGAAAGTTTCTGATTCTGTCTGTCTTGGTATTCTCACATGGAAGATGAGGTCAAGGAACGCTCTGAGATTTCTTTTATAAGGGCACTATTTATGAGACTCCTTCCTAATGAGAACAGTTTTCTGAAAGTCCCATCTCCAATACCAATACATTAGCGATTAGGTTTCAAAATATGAATTTTGGGAACACATAAACATTCTTTCTATAGCACTAAGGGATTTTTAAAAATATTAAAAACAAATGGGGGTGGCTAAAAAAAGTCTGAAACATTGTTTCATGGCCTGAATGAAATGCAAAGTCAAACAACAAAGACATTCCATCTCCATCTCTCATCTTCATCAGATATAGCCAACATTTAAAAAGTTTAATAATCCTGAGTGTCTGTAAGGTTTTTGGAGAGACAGGAACTCTCCATACAATACTGAAAAGAGTATAAATTCTTTGAAACACTCAAAATAGCATTTGACATACAACAAAGCTAAGACATTTATATTCTACAATCAGTACTACCCCTTTATGTAGTAGAGAAATTCACATATTTACACAAGTAAATACATATGCAATATATGAATATTTTGAATAATTATAAAAATAAATAAACTATAATAATCTAAATGTACTTTAAAGAAAAAAATATAAATTCATTGCAGTATGTGCACTCAACAGAATATTGTGCAGAAATTAAAACTGGTTTAGAATTGCAATTACTGACATGAATAAATTTCAAAAATATAATGTCAAGCATAGAAAATACACAGAGAGCAAAATTACTGCTTGAAAATTATATACTGCTGGTAAAGATTTAGGCTGAATGGAGAAGGAGTTAATTCATTGTTTAAAAAACTAGTAATAATATTAAAAAGGGAAATTTATGTGGTATTTTAGAGTTTATAAAAGATTTCTTCACATATATCATTTGATTTCATTCTAATAAGGTATTTATGAGTTAGGTACTATAATCCCCACAAACAACAACAAAACACCAAAAATAATTCAGCCACAGAGAAGTGGAGACTCAAAGCCAAGTCTTTAATACCAAATGTAATTTTTATACATCAAGTAGTACTCAAATGATGTCACCATTGTGTTCATATATTTTACTTGCACCAAAGCATGGTATTTACCTTTGACTCTTCTCTCCTACCTGATATCCTTCATGATCATCTCATTACTATAGAGGTTTATAAAGTTTCTCTCATCGGCGTCAGCAATTTTAATCATAGTTATATTCTGTCCTCATGATAACCATAGGTCCTTTATCACCAAGACTTGCCAATTTCCAAATGTATATTCCAAGTCTCTTCAGGTATATCCCACCCCTTCTGCTTTCACCCTAATCCAAACCACCGTAGTCTCTTGCGTATACTCCTGCAGTAGCAATTTAACCCATACTGGTTCCTCAGAGTCTCGCTAGACACAAAAGTATGGTATCATTTATTGGAAATTTTTATATAGGGAAATGAATATATAGGATTCCATGTGGCTGGGAAAGTATCTGAAAACTTCAGTGTGGTTGCCTTTGAATTTGTTTTTATTCAATTAATTGTCAGTCAGTAAATACTTATGGAGCACTGAGTACAAAAGACCTGATCATTGTGACTCATCTTGATTCAAATATGCAAAGTGGTTAGTAAAAAAGCTATGACAATAAAACTCTGCTTATGAGTTTTTATTTTTTAAACAAAAAAATAAATAAGGCAATTGAAAGTCTGCCCATTTTGTCAAAAAAGGTATATACTTGAATTTGTAAAATACAAAACTACGCAAAATGAAAAGTGAGTCTCATTATGCTAACTCCTTCTCCTGAGAGTTAACTATTAACAGCTGTGAAAATGACTATTATCTAAAAGACTGGAAACAACAAATGATAGTACTCAGAGAAAAGGAAACATTTTTCCACTGTTTGTGGGAGTGTAAATTGGTGCAATTATTATGGAAAGCTATGTGGAGAGTCCTCAAAATGTTGAGAATGGAAATTCCATATGTTTTCATCATCCCACTTCTGGGTATTTACATGAAAAACACAAAACACTAATTCTAACAGAACCCCTAGGCTTATTGTAAATTATTTATTTGTAAACAACTCAAATTCCCATTAACAAATGAATAGATAAAGGAGTTGTGGTGCATATATACATAAAGGAATATTATTCAGCCCTAAAACATGACATCTTGACATTTGCAAAAACTAGAGAGAATTGTGCTAAGTGAAGTAAGTCTGGGAAAAAAAGAAAAATACCAGATTATGTCACTTAAATAAGGAATATAAAGAAACAAAGCAAATGAAAAAACGACACTTATTGACAATAGAACTGAGGTTACCAGATGGGAAGGGTGTGGTGGGTGGGAGCAATTGGTGGTGTGTGTCCAATGGACTGTGGTGGAAGACTATTAATAATTTGATGGTGGGTGTAGTATTATCATATATTTGATGAATAGTGAAACTGTACATCTAAATTTATGTATTTTTTAATCAAATTACCTCAAGAAAAAAAGAAAAAGCGATTCCTACACATGTGTTTTATGAATATACTTTTCTGATTTATGCAAATAATAATACTAAACACAGTTCTGTACTTTTTCTATTTAGTAATAAATGTCTAATTTTTCATATTAACTCAGATATATTTCATTCTATCATTGTCTTTGATAAGATCCCATCAAATGAATATCTTTAATTAGCAAATGAATATCTTTAATTAGGCTCTTCAATGTCATCTTTCCAGCTTTATTGAGATAGTATCTACATATAATATATGTAAATTTAAGGCATACAATGTGATTATATATTACCAAATGATTACCACAATAATATTATTTATTACCTTAATCTCCTCACATAATTGCTATTTTTTGTGTAGTAATGTTTGACATCTAACAACTTTCAAATATATACTCATTATTACTAATTGCAGTTGCTATGCTGTACCAGAACTAACCCATCCTATAGTTGGAAATTTTTACCTTTTAATAAACCAACATCTCCCATTACTCCCCAACTACTGGAAACCACCACTCTACTCTCTATTTCTATGAGTTTAGCGATTTGAGTTTTCACCTATAAGTAAGAACATAGAGTATTTGTCTTGCCCTGTCTGGGCTATTGTGAATAATGTTTCTAAGAACACAGGGATGCAGATGTCTCCTCCAGATAATTGTATTTCCTCACAATATATACATAGAAGTGGGATCGTTGGATCATATGGTTGTTCTATTTTAAATTTTTTGAGGAAAATTCATGCTGTTTTCCATAGTGACTATCAATTTACACTCCCACCAACTCATCCTTTCTACTTCATATCTTTAACGGATTTTCGTATTCATTATCACTTGTTTCTACTTGTTGTTTGGAACTCAGAAACAATTTTAAGTATTAATTTTTACACTATTTCTATCATTTTCATTATTCAGCATATGAATGGCAAACTACTGCATATATAAAATTAACCCACTTTCACTAAAACCAAAGGAAAAATTTAAGCCATGTTACAATAACATTTAACTCTGCTTTGGATAGACCACATATGTGAAATTGAGTTTCGTATTAAGATAAGAAATGGTGAACTAAAGTTAGCTGCTGAAGCATTTTGAAAGGCATAATGGAAGTAATCAAATTCATTTAGCCTTAAGAAAGGAAGATTTGCAGTGTGGGTATAAAATTTGTTCTCATATCTTTGAAAAGCAATCAAAAATTAGAATGAGAACTTGAACTCAAGCTTATGAGTATGTTCAGACTTGGAAAACAAATAATTATTGAAGAAATAAATTTGAAATTGGTAAATATCTGTAAGTGATAGGATTTTCAAATAGGCACGTAGAGCATACACCTAGAGAATACTAAAATAGTAACTGTTGCCGGTACAGACAAAGGGTCATGTCAGTGTGATCCAATTTATCAGGCAAGTAGAACAGTGCAACTGGGAATCTGGGAGCAAACATTACAATACCGCCATGAAGTTTCAGTTTTAAGAGAAACATTAAAGTTTATACACTCATTTGAATCCTGAATATCCTCTACAATAGCTACACAAAGGGGTCATTATCAAATATAAATGCGTACAATGTTAAGGTACTCATCTCAAGGTGCTCTAATTTATCTTTTGAAAACCCTGTTTAAGGAAGTTTTTATTATATTGAGTTTAAGTTTCTGAAGAGTATGCCCCAGTTGATACATGTCCTTAGTCTTATCTCCACATCTTTGTACCCAACATTCCTATTGCCTAGAATGTCTTATTCCTACCCTTGCTGATTAGTTGTATTGTTCATGAAATTGTCTTCTAAAATGTCTTGATTTTCCCCAATTCAAAGTACCTTTTCTATCACCACTTCAGTGCAAATTTCAAGGACAAGATTGTGTCTTATACACCTCTATAACCAGACACAGCTAGCACACTGACCACACAGAGTACTGTCTAAAAAATATTACTTATGGTGCATCCCTCTGGCTTAATGGCTAAGGAGCAGGCCGTGTAAAGCCCAAGGATGAGAATCCCAGACCAGGGGTCACAGGGAGAAAAATATTGCTTGCTACTAGCTTTCTATAGTCAAATACCTACACTCCAAATATGTCAGCAACCTCTGTATTGTGTTTATGAGTGAGTGCATAGGACTAGAAAGCTAAAAGTATGTAGAATGCACAAAGACTGCTTTTTGACCATATTGCTAAGAAGATAAGTTTCCATTCCTTTTCTCCTAATTCCATTAGCCCTTTTGGGTACTTCTTATTTCTTCATGCTTGATGTCTTCAGGCAGTTATTGACTTCAGATTTTAGCATTATTACCTCCTATCGGTTGCACTAGGTTTTTAATCCAATATTTTTGCTCAGAGCTTGCTCCCCCATAAACACAATATTAGAAATTTTTCTCTTATCATTAGAAGTCTGACATTCTCAGAGGGAGATCTATAGAAAAACTGCATTAATGTAGTTTAACATACAGTGGCAATCTATACCTCTAAATTTTTTATTAAAAACTATAAATTCACAGAAAATAGTGTTGACCCAAAGTAGCAGTGCTTAAGTGAAATTAGCAAAACTTATTTTTCAGAGTTAAGGATCAACCAGATTATACAGTGCCAAGGACAAATCACCTAGTATCTGATTCCCAAAGTCAGTAAAAAATGGAGTTGTTTTATATTTTGGGGTGGTATACACCAATGTGTGAATAACTCCTTACAATTTTATCACATATGTGAGATTTAGGTAGCCACTACTACAGTCAAGATGCATATTGCTGTCATCACAAGATACCCTAATTCTACCATTTCGTAGTCAAACATCCCATCTTTAACCCTTTACAACCACTAAACTGTTCTCCACACATGTGATTCTGTTCACAGATGTTATAAAAAGGAATGATAAAGTATGTTTTCCAATTTTTTTAATCCGTTCATTATTTCCTTCAGTTTAAACCAATCTGTGTGTATCATAGATTGGTCCTTTTTATTGTTCAGTAATATCCCATCTTATTGACGCACCATAATGTACTTAAACATTCATCCACTGAAACATTTTGGGTAGTTTCCAGTTGCTGGCTATTATGAGTAAAGTTGATACAGTGGTAGTGCCAAGAGTTCGTTTGCTCACTACCAAATGCCAGGTGGGGCTGTGGTTTTTTAAAGAGGCAAGGGAAGGTCGTGGATTGCATGCAGCAATGTGGAAAGGAAATTCAAGAAGGAAAGGGAAGACATGCAGGATCCAGGGAAAGGTTGATTCTGGTCATCAACAAGGACCATTCAGGTTGGTGCCAGGCTTTGTGAGCTGTCACAACATGATCTTTAATCCCAGGATTCCAGGATTGATTGTATATACGTGATAAGATTGATTCTAGGAGGGCAGATTTCAAGAGAAAAAAACAATAGAGAGATAGAGAGGTAGAGAGGAAAGAAGGAAGGAAGGAGAAAAGGAAGGAA